>JASCZW010001896.1:0-79979 GCA_034211315.2 Aedes japonicus | reverse complement strand
ATGTCAAAGTTTTTATTCAGGCACCTGTAAACAAATAGATCCTGGATGACGACCGTGGCCAATACGCACTCCCGGGTACTTACCGACGACTTCACATAATGGATGCACTCCCAAACGATCTTTTCGACGTACTTTCGAACGAGTTGAGTCCGGAACAAATCGAAAATCTCTTTTAGCTTTCGGGAAGCGTTCGGAAGCTTCGATGCTGTTCACTGTGATCACTGTTTTTCCTGTAAAACTTTGAAAAAAGTAAAAATATGTGTGAATTGCACAATCAGTAGACATATACCAGATTAATAATTAATGATTAATAATATAGTGAGAATTACCCACTTTCATAAATCGCCTTACCCATGGTTTGACGTTTCAGCCTGTTTTATGAAAATGGGTGAAAGTTACTCAATTTTGGGTAAATCCGATTGAGCGTGTACATCAACTGTGCCAGGCACACGTTGTCCGGTCTATTACTTGAGTGTCTATAGTTTACTGGGGAGTGCTCAGTCGAAAGGGACCGTTTTGAATTTAAAAAAAAGACACTGAAATGAAAAAAATATGTGTACCAACTGTTTCATCTTAACAATCTTCTTTGCTGTGACCTTCAATATCCAGGGCTTAAAATGTTTGCAA
Source organism: Aedes japonicus (assembly GCA_034211315.2). Lineage (NCBI taxonomy): Eukaryota > Metazoa > Arthropoda > Insecta > Diptera > Culicidae > Aedes > Aedes japonicus. The sequence goes on along the minus strand of JASCZW010001896.1, from coordinate 79,352 downwards.
TCGTGATAACTTATTTATCAAAAAAGTAATGCAGACAAATTTCTTCCATAAAAGCGCTGCCAGACAGCGGGAGATTGATTGTTCCCACACACACATTTTGCATTACCTGTGGTGAGATATGATTGTATCCTCTGTGAAGGTACAAATCTCACGCGCCGGCGTAAAACTGGTGTGAAATGCCATCTCTGCCACGATACAGCAGCAATTTTTCATCCGCAGATTAAGCTCAAACAAGCTCGTGTACTTCCATTCCTTACTCCCTTCATCGTTACGTTAGTCATTGGCAGTTTTCGAAAAAATATACACCGTGTCCAATATATTCTCTTACCGAAGGTACCGTGACACCTGCTCGTTGGATGACCGGAAGAGATCCGGTCGTACTCGTACGGTGCGTACTGCACGAGTTGTTAAAGTGGTCGGGGAACGGAATAAACGAAAATCACAGCGCTCTGTATGTAAAATAGCCGAAGATCTGAATGTTTCGAGTTTATACTGCAAAATGACCTCGGATTCCAAGCTTTCAAGAAACGTAGGGTTTACGGAGTTTCGGAACCTTCCAACGACTCGAAAGAGCAAGTCTGCTTTTGTCACGGCACTGTGGGGAAGAATTTATCTTTTCCGACGAAAAGTAATTCGTCTTGCAACAATCCCACAATATCCAGAACGACAGATTGTGGGAGCGCTCTTGGAGAACTGTTCCAGAGAGTGATAGGAATATTCCACGGTTCCAAGGTGCTGCGTCAATGATGGCTTGGGGAGGAATTTGCGAGTGAATGCTCTATATTACAAAATGGAAGTTTTGGAGAAAGTTGTCAAGCCATATGTACAAGAGGTGTTTGCCGAGAAAATTTGACCGCCTTTTTGGGCAAGAATGAATGGCCTCCCAGTTCACCAGATCTGAATCCCTTGGATTATTTCGTATGGTCATACATGCTGGCAAAGGTTAATGACTACAGGGCGTCTAATAAGAACCAATTCAAAACCGTGATCAAACGAATTTGGGACGAAATGGCGATGGAAGTCGTGCGTGCCGCCTGTGAGGGTTTCGACAAACGTCTGGAGCTGGTCAAGAAGGTTAAAGGCGGTGTTATTCCAAAACATATGCTGTAGTTAATCAGTATTATATTGCAATATAATGGGTAGAGTTATCAATAAAATCTGGATTATCGATTTGAAATAAATAGAGTTTTATTTTGTATGAGAATATATTGGACACGGTGTACATCCTAACTTAAAGATTTCAGAAAGAATCATTGACTTGTGGTACAATGTATCTATCATGGAAGGAATGCTGCCTTGAATTGGCAGAAATCAACGACCCGTTGGCAAAACAATTACTTTAAGCATTGAAAAAGCGACAAGGAATGTGGTTTGACAATCCAGCGTTTACTGCCGCCTTGTTTGTCGATCCACGTTTGCACTATCTGTAGTTAAAGTACATGATTGACATCACATTTTTAGTATAATAATACAGCTATGCCATAGCAAAACGATATAGTGTTTGTTTTAACAAGTTTATTTATTTGTACAGGCTCAATCGAATCAATATTACAGAGCCAAATTTTCATTTTTATATGCATCATGTATACATCAGTTATCTTAATCCTAATGTAAGTGGGGAAGAATCGATAACTCGCGGTCTTCTCGAGGTTAATAGAAGAACAATTTACCGGATAGGAAAATGGGCGGGATGTTTAAAGTATAGTTTACATAACACACATATTTCCAACTCTAAGTCGTCTACTTAAAACTATGCAACTTTTATGATAGATTAAAAATATAAAAATATTTTAACTAAACCAAAATTATTTAAACTAAACAAACATAATAAAAAATAATCACAAAGGTTAATCAAACTACAATCTAATACTTATATTAGTCAAAAACACGTATATAAGTTTCATGAACTCCAGATCGCGTATAGCCAATATGTCTCGAACCGGTACGTTGGGTTGTCTACCTCGAGCCCGAAGGGAATCATAAAGCTCAGATCTGACTCCACGATGCTCAGCACAAAACCAAATAACGTGATCTGCTAGGGTGGGGCTTATTTGAAAAATGTAATCGGGCACATGTTTTCCCATGTGGAAAATGATCTTAAGGGTCCATCAGATGACATACTAAAATTTCAGATTTTTTCGTTAAGGTTTAGAGGTGCCGAAATGGGCCTAAGTGCAAAATGTCTAACGGTAGCAAATATCGACCAAAATAGATGCATCTACAAGTAAACACGTAATTTTGTGACCCTAAAGGGCGAAAATTTCGTCAGTTTTGCGGTATCTCTCAACGTTTTTGAGATATAAGCCTCAACAATGAATGTGTGTTTGCACTTACGCCAACATATTTGAACTATCACAAGCAACATCTTTGCTGTACAAAATTATAAACTGAACAACAGCAGAGAGAAAGGGCGAGAGAAGGAGGGAGATTTAGAGAGAGAGAGAAAGAGAGAATGTTCTTATAATTAAGAGTGGATCATGGATCTTGAACATATTTAAACGTGTTTATATATTGATTAATATTGAACTCATAAAATTACATGTCATGTCGAATACTGATAAACAATTGTACTTTTCTTCAAATTAGCAAAGTTTACAATTAGGTTTAGGACGTGGTTTTCGTTTTGAGGTATGGGATGTTCAACAGATCTCTGATTGGAACATCTCTTTTTATTACCGAGATTAGCTTTAATCGAGGTCCTGTCGTTCTATATCTAGCTTTAATCGCAAATGGCGAGACCAACAAGTTTTTTGCTCAGATACCAAATGTGTGAAGAAAACTTATTTTTAATTGAATTGAAGCCAGGAGATCAATAGAAGATTTATTTTAGGTGCCAACGTAGGACGAGTTGCTGAAAACCAGGTCTCAATATACATTGATACCAAAAACGTACAATTATCCAGAAGTCCTGAAGTTTCCTTCCTTGAAAGTTTGAATTGCGTTCGAAATAGCCATACTTTCAACTAGAAATAAGAAGAAAAATAAGTATTTCCCATTTAATTCCAACTACCTATGCTTATCTTGACTGATATGCGTATTTCTTTTACAATGTGTAGACTTCGTCAGTGTCTCGTACTAACAATTCGACTCGAGTTATTGGTACGAGACACTGAAGAAGTCTGCACATTGTAGACGAAATACGCGTATCTGTCAAGGTAAGTAATGGAAGTTGGAATTAAATGGAAAATGCTAATTTTTCTTGTGATTTCTAGTTACAGGTATTCTACTAAACAGCTCAAACAGCTCAGGCTTTTGCCATCCACCTACCAGCATGAATTGATCCAGGCTGACAGAATTGCGCGCTTATAGCATTAGTGCTACCAAGAAGTTAATTCAAGCAATCCCAGGTAATCGCCGCAAGGTAAACTATCGCACAGAAAGAGCCATCAAACTGATTCAAGATTATAATGGTAACAACTCAAAACGAAAACCACTTCCAAAACTTTATTGTAAACGTGAATTTTCATAACCAAAACTTTGCTAATTTGAAGAAAAGTACTATTGTTAATCAGTTTTCGACATGACATGTAATTTTATGAGTTCAATATTAATCAATATATAAACACGTTTAAATATGTTCAAGATCCATGATCCACTCTTAATTATAAGAACATTCTCTCTTTCTCTATCTCTCTCTCTCTCTCTCTCTCTCTCTCTCTCTCTCTCTAAATCTCCCTCCTTCTCTCGCCCTCTTTCTCTCTGCTTTTGTTCAGTTTATAATTTTGTACAGCAAAGATGTTGCTTGTGATAATTCAAATATGTTGGCGTAAGTGCAAACACACATTCATTGTTGAGGCTTATATCTCAAAAACGTTGAGAGATACCGCAAAACTGACGAAATTTTCGCCCTTTAGGGTCACAAAATTACGTGTTTACTTGTAGATGCATCTATTTTGGTCGATATTTGCTACCGTTCGACATTTTGCACTTAGGCCCATTTCGGCACCTCTAAACCTTAACGAAAAATCTGAAATTTTAGTATGTCATCTGATAGACGCTAAAGATCATTTTCCACATGGGAAAACATGTGCCCGATTATTTTTTTCAAATAAGCCCCACCCTAGTGATCTGCGTCCTGGTAACATTGCCCACATTCACAGAGATTACTGTCGCTCAGCCCAAAACGTTCTTTGAACGCTCAGAATAATGATTGGACATAAGGCTAGACATCACACGAATGAAGTCTCGACCCACATCCAACCCCTTGAACTAAAATTTTTTCGACACCTTTGGGATGATAGAATATTGCCATCGCCCTAAATCTCCTTTACTCCATTTATGCTGTCAGCTGATGAGTGACTGTTGACGAAAAATAGAAAAAATTTCATTGATAACGATTGGTCGATTATAAATATCGCCTTCCATAGCGCACACCTTGCACGCGAGTCCACTCTCTCGTTGTCCAGAATCGAACAATGAGAAGGGACCCATACAAAGGTGATGATAAAATAACGCGAAGATAAAGCAGTTAGAAGCTCCTGTATTTTCATGAGGAAATACAAGGAGTGTTTGATCGGCCTCAAAGAGCGAATAGCCTCTATAGAACTGAGATTATCCGTGAAAATGAAGTACTGGTCCGGTGTTAATGAGGCAAACATTTCTAGCGTAAAGTGTATTGCCGCTAATTCAGCGACATATTCGGAACAATGAGCATGAAGTTTATTATTGGCGCTATAAATTTCATTAAATATACCAAAGTCTGCTGGCTTTTCTATCAAAGACCCGTCAGTGAAGAACGATTTAGTGGAACCAACTTGGCCAACATTTGCAGCAAATATCACCGGAGCAATCATTGGACGATGATGCACTGGGATTCCATGAATCTTATGCTTCATGGATAAATCGAAATCTATCGAATTGCCGCAGGAGGAGAAGCAACCACGATTGGGAATATTCGGCGACGGGCTGACATCCTGAGTTATGTACAAATGGTACAAGGTCGTGAAGCGAGTTTGAGGATTCAACTTGAGAAGCTTCTCAAAGTTTTAGATTACCTGGGGGTTCATTACTTCACACCTGGTGAGGAACCGGAGAGATAACTCTTTTACCCGATCCGAGAGTGGCAACATGCCAGCCAGCACTTCAAGACCCATGGTATGAGTTGAGTGCATGCAACCTAATGCGATACGAAGACACGGATACTGAATACGTTCCAGATTGATGATGTGCAACCGAGCCACTGACTGAAAAACAAAAATTACCGTATTCAATATCCGATAAAATCGTTGTCCGGTACAACATTAGAAGATGATATAGTGGTTCCCAGGATACAATACGTAGATTTGGTACTTATCGCAAAATATTAGACCCGTATTTTATTGATTTTGTCATTGGGGTGACCGTTTTTTATGGTTAACAAATCGATTTTTTTTTCAAAAACTCATTACATTTATACCGATATATCGATTTCAGCGATCAAAATATCAAATAAAAGGTAATTCTTGGGGAAAATATAATGATATGATATTAATTACACTAGTCGGCAGTGTTTCACTCCCTTCAAGTATATATAATGAATTTTATAGATTTTGCCACGCTGAATTCAAATATGGGCTCAGAAATGCTGTAACACGTCCAGTTTTTGAGAAAAATGTCATTAAAATTCACAAAAACACGTATTTCCGTAGTAACATGATCTAACTCATCAACAACCGGAATATTGGCTCTGCTCTTTGCAAGTTGGATTTGGATTTTATGATATGGACCTGAATCCACTCGTTATCAGAGATTTTTCGTTACACGTAAGATTAATGAAATAAACCGGGATTTCATTCACAAAATTACGAATTTTCATAAAAATCAAGATTTTCTATTTTGAAAACATGAATTTCAGCTCCGCCCTTTGAATGTTGGGTTTGGATTTTATGAAATAAACCTCCCTGAATCCATTCGTTATCACAGATTTTTCGTAACACGTAAGATTAATGAAATAAACCGGGATTTCATTCACAAAATTACGAGTTTTCATAAAAATCAAGATTTTTTATTTTGAAAACATGAATTTCAGCTCCGCCCTTTGAATGTTGGGTTTGGATTTTATGAAATAAACCTCCCTGAATCCATTCGTTATCACAGATTTTTCGTAACACGTAAGATTAATGAAATAAACCGGGATTTCATTCACAAAATTACGAATTTTTATAAAAATCAAGATTTTCTATTTTGAAAACATGAATTTCAGCTCCGCCCTTTGAATGCTGGGCTTGAATTTTATGGAATGGACCTCCCTGAATCCATTCGTGACCACAGATTTTTCGTAACACGTAAAATTGATGAAATAAACCGGGTTTTCATTCACAAAATTACGAATTTTCATGAAAATCAAGATTTCCTATTTTGAAAACATGAATTTTAGCTCCGCCCTTTGAATATTGGGCTTGGATTTTATGAAATAAACCTCCCTGAATCCATTTGTTATCACAGATTTTTCGTAACACGTAAGATCAATGAAATAAACCGGGATTTCATTCACAAAATTACGAATTTTCATAGCAATCAAGATTTTCTATTTTGAAAACATGAATTTCAGCTCCGCCCTTTGAATGCTGGGCTTGGATTTTATGAAATGGACCTCCCTGAATCTATTCGTGAACACAGATTTTTCGTAACACGTAAGATTGATGAAATAAACCGGGTTTTCATTCACATAAAGGGTGATACGGTCAAAATTTGGTCAAGGGAAAACGCGTGTAAATCGGTGAAATCGTTTTTTTTTAAAATCAAATTAAATTTCTTTTTCAAGTTCAATTAGTATAAAATTCAGGAAAAATATTCAGTTAGGCTTCCGCTTTTCCAAATCCGAATTGCCGGGCCTTACGCTTGACCCCTGCCATCAGATTTTGTACAGCCACCTTGTCCACCTTCTTCGCCGCAGAAAGCCAGTTTGCCTTGAACTGCTGCTCGTCCTTAGCAGTTTTTTTGGTCTTCTTTAGGTTCCGCTTGACAATAGCCCAGTATTTCTCAATTGGGCGGAGCTCTGGCGTGTTGGGAGGGTTCTTGTCCTTGGGAACCACCTGCACGTTGTTGGCGGCGTACCACTCCATGGCCTTTTTACCGTAATGGCAAGATGCCAAATCCGGCCAAAACAGTACGGAACAACCGTGTTTCTTCAGGAAAGGCAGCAGACGTTTATTCAAATACTCTTCCACGTAAATTTCTTTGTTGACAGTCCCGGAAGCTATGAAAATGCTGCTTTTCAAGCCACAGGTACAGATGGCTTGCCAAACCAGATATTTCTTTGCGAACTTTGACAGTTTCGTGTGCTTGAAAATATCTGCTACCTTTCCCCTTCCTTTTGCCGTATAAAACTCCTGTCCCGGAAGCTGCTTGTAGTCGGCTTTGACGTAGGTTTCGTCGTCCATTACCACGCAGTCAAACTTCGTCAGCATCGTCGTGTACAGGCTCCGGGATCGCGCTTTGGCCGTCGTATTTTGTTTATCATCGCGATTTGGAGGCACTACCTTCTTGTAAGTCGATAGTCCGGCTCGTTTTTTGGCTCGATGCACGGTTGTAGACGATACACCCAGCTTATTTGCGGCATCCCGGAGAGATAGGTTAGGGTTTCGCTTGAAACTACCGGCAACTCTCTTTGTCGTCTCAGCGGCTTCCGGTTTTCGATTTCCCCCCGATCCAGACTTCCTGGCTGTCGACAAACGTTCCCCAAACACTTTAATTACATTTGTAACGGTTAATTTGGCAACTTTTAGCGATTTTGCCAACTTTGCGTGCGAGTAGCTCGGATTTTCGCGATGCGCGAGCAAAATTTTGATACGCTGCTCTTCTTGCTTGGACGGCATTTTGACAACTGAAGAGTGAATTCCAAAATCAAAATAGCAATAGCAACATTCTACACACACACACCTTCAAAATGAGGGGTGTTCAGGTTTTTTAAATGCAAAATTGAAAGAAATACGTCAAGTTGATATTGACCAAATTTTGACCGTATCGCCCTTTAATTACGAGTTTTCATGAAAATCAAGATTTCCTATTTTGAAAACATGAATTTTCGTTCTCCCTTTGAATGTTGGGTTTGGATTTTATGAAATGAAACTCTCTGAATCCATTCGTGTTGAAAAAATTGATTTTTTTTTCACAAAATTACGAATTTTCATGAAAATCAAGATTTCCTATCAGTCAGTCAGTCAGTCAGTCATTCAGTCAGTCAGTCAGTCAGTCAGTCAGTCAGTCAGTCAGTCAGTGAATGTCAGTCAGTCAGTCAGTCATTTAGTTGAAATTTTCTCTATATTTTTCAACTTAAATTCACTTTGTTTTCTTTTTCCTTTTATAGTTCTCCAAAGGTGTTTGCCTCTGTAGCATCCAGCAGTAGTCCACTAGCATCGCTGGGCTCCATTTGCCAGCAAAGTTCTTTTCAGTCTTTGCGATATCTTGATGAAATCGTTCTCCATGTTCATCTGAGACGGCTCCCATATTCTCTGGGAAGAAGTCCAGATGAGAATGCAAAAAGTGCAATTTAAGTGACATATTACATCCTAGTGCAGCATACAAATCAACCAGCTCTTGAACGATGTGTACATAATCCGGAGACTTTTCATTTCCCAAGAAGTGACCACAAACCTGTTGGAACGCATTCCATGCTCGTAACTCTGTCGCGTTAAGAGTTTGCTGAAAATTGTCGTCTTTAAGGAGTTTCCCAATTTGAGGGCCAACAAATACTCCTTCTTTCACCTTGGCTTCGCTCAATCTCGGAAACTTTTTCCTCAAAAAACAATATGGTTCTCCTTGAATATCCAGCTTTTGACAAAATTTTTGATCAACCCAAGCTTAATATGTAGCGGAGGTAGTAAAATTTTGTCCCTGTCGACAAGAGGCAGATTTGACACATTTTTCTTCCCAGGTACCATCTCGGTACGTGCTGGCCAATGCTGCTGGTGGTAATGTTTATCCCTCGCACGGCTGTCCTATTCCCAGAGGAAACAACAATGCTTTGTGTAGCCTCCTTGAAGCCCAGTAAGCAATGCCACTACCTTAAGGTCTGCACAGAGATTCCACTGGTGTTCCGAATATTTGATCTTTTCCAAAACTGTTTTATGTTCTCATAAGTTTCCTTCATGTGAGCTGCAAATGCAACTGGCACTGAAGAATACTTATTTCCATTGTGCAGTAACACTGCCTTCAAGCTTTTGCTTGAAACGTCGATGAAGAGCCTCCAGTCAGTTGCGTGATACTCTAACTGTAGCTCTTCCATTAAACCTTCGATGTTGTTGCAAAAGACAAGATCACCGTCTATCGAAAAATATTTAATGTTATCTGAATGTCTCTTCCTATAAGATGACACCTTTACATCTTTTTCCAGGACATTCCACTGCTTTAGCCTTGAAGCTAGCAGCTGCGCTTTGGTCTTGGGTAGCTCCAAATCTCGAATCAAATCGTTCAGTTCCTCTTGGGTTATAACATGCGGTTCCTCAGACTCCGAAGGTAAACAATCTGGATCATCCTGAAAGCTTTTCTCAGATTCGCCTGGTTTCGAATCCAACTCATCAGCACGTCCAGCAATATTTGGAGATATTGGAACTGGCATTGCTTCGGAGTGCAATGTTGGCCTTGATGGGTATTCGATTTTATGCTTCAAAGCTTTGGAAAATCCATGAATTTTTGTCAAACAAAAGTAACAATCGCTCATGTGATTGGTTGGATCAGTCCACACCATAGGTTTGGCGAAAGGTAAGCCTTTGTGCGTACCTTTCATCCAACCAAGCAATGTTCGGTAGCATGAGCAACAGGAGTATGTTGGAACCCATGGAAACTCACGATTTGGAAGCTCCTTGTCAAAATACAGCTGATATGCTGTCTCCAACAAAGGTGTAAACCCCTTTCTCTGTTCCTTCAATATCACGTCTCCACAAATGCAACAAAATTTTTGCGGATCGTTCAGACAAATTTGCGACATTTTTACAAAAATAAAAAAAACGCGTCCGTAACACTCAAATAGCTAGCTTTGAATGAATAAAAAATGATTGTGCATGGCTGAAGAGAGTCAACATGAGCATTAATTGACGCCAAAGCAAGACAGCAATAATGACACAAATTTTGTGCCGCAAATACGCCAATAGACCTTTTCGACATTTAATCGTCTTTCTTTGTCTAGCATGCGGGGATTAATGCACGGTTTGGTTTCCCACAACTTCGTTGACTTCTCACTCGCACTGCTTCGATTCAAATGTTGCAGTAGTGTGCGCAAATTAAACGTCAAAAAGCTCCATAAAATGCCGCATTAAGCTACGTGCTTGAGGATTCTTGCTTTCTTTTTTAACATATCTTTTCCTTATCCTCTCGAGCAATAGTGACTAACACAGAGTCTTTTGTCTCTGTCTATTCTTTTGTTTTTTGAGTGTTTGCGTGTTTTAATGCTGTCTTGCTCACTCCTATCCTAACTCCTAACTTAAAAATACGGCACTGCTGAATAGAGTATTTAATTAGGCGTTTCTGGAGGGCTCTGTGCAGCTGACTTTTGAATTAATGAATGAACTTTGAAGGTCTTCAGTTGCCAAACTGCTGTAAGAAGCAACATCAATATACTCAATATACTCAAAGAGGCACAGAGGGGAGGTGGGAAGGGGGGGTTAAAAAGTGACGATGCATACAAATTTTTTCAAAAATCCATACAAAAAATGTGACATGGGTCTTGATTTTCATGAAAACTCGTAATTTTGTGAATGTAAACCCGGTTTTTACATGAACCTTTCGTGTTACGAAAAATCCGTGTTCACGAATGAATTCAGGGAGGTTTATTTCATAAAATCCAAGCCCAACATTCAACGGACGGAGCTGAAATTTATGTTTTCAAAATAGAAAATCTTGATTTTTATGAAAATTCGTAATTTTGTGAATGAAATCCCGCTTTATTTCGGTTTATTTCTTACGTGTTACGAAAAATCTGTGATAACAAATGGATTCAGGGAGGTTTATTTCATAAAATCCAAACCCAACATTCAAAGGGTGGAGCGAAAATTCATGTTTTCAAAATAGGAAATCTTGATTTTCATGATAATTCGTAATTTTGTGAATGAAAACCCGGTTTATTTCATCAATCTTACGTGTTACGAAAAATCTGTGTTCTCGAATGGATTCAGGGAGGTCCATTTCAAAAAATCCAAGCCCAACATTCAAAGGGCGGAGCGAAAATTCATGTTTTCAAAATAGGAAATCTTGATTTTCATGAAAATTCGTAATTTTGTGAATGAAATCCCAGTTTAATTCATCAATCTTACATGTTACGAAAAATCTGTGATAACGAATGGATTCAGGAAGGTTTGTGTTAGAAGCAATTAATTGCAATTAGCAATATTGCCACGATCTAAAAGCCATATTGCTCCGCATCTATGCGGCACGCACACCAGCAGTCCATCGTGTGTAGCGTGTATTCGTCCATCCACCAACTACCATCGACCAGCAACATCATTATCATCATCGTTCAGTTCAACGTTTAGCCGGTAGACGAGGCCACACATCGTCGCTCGGCAGCAGCAGCACATTCGTCGCCCGTCTGCAGTAGATCAGTGATACATATAAGATAAGATTTTGTTTCTCGCTTTTCTGAATTCCTTTTAACCGTATTGTGTGTGAGAGTGTGTGAGAGTGCGAGATTGTGTGAGAGTGTGAGAGTGTGTGAGAGTGTGAGAGTGTGTGAGAGTATGTGATAGAGTGTGCTTAGGTTTAGTTTGTTTATCTGTGATTGTTTGTAGATAATTACGTTAGTGGTTGAGCGTCTTAAGCTCCCACGATCGAGCCATGGATGATTTATCGGAAGATGAATCATCTACGGCGCAAAATGATGGGGTAGCTCTTAAAGTTACCCGATCGCGTGCTTATCCAAATAGTTCAGCTGGTCCTTGGGTTGTCTATTTTCGGCCCAAAATGACATGCCCAAAACCTCTAAATATTTACCATATTTCAAGCGATCTGACGAAACGATTCTCGGCCGTTACCGAGATAATTAAGGTGAGATCCAACAAACTAAAAGTCGTTGTGTCCAACCTTAAACAATCTAACGAGATTGCTGTCTCTCAGTTTTTTACACTGAAGTATTTAGTGTACATCTCAGCTCGAGGTATTGAGATTGAAGCGGTGGTCACCGAAGCGAGTTTGACCCCTGAGATTCTGTTGAAGCAGGGGGTTGGTCGCTTGAAGAACCCTCTGCTTCCTTCAGTCAAGATACTCGTTGTGCGAAAACTAGGCACAGTATCAATCACTACGGGTAAAAATAAATTTACCCACTCAGACTCGTTTCGTTAAACCTTTTCTGGTTCAGCCCTCCCTCTATACATCGAGTTGGGAAAACTTTGACTACCTGTGCGGTTGTTTGTACCTCGGGTAATGATCTGCCAGAAATGCAAGCAGATGGGACATACGACCTCCCATTACAGCAATAAGGCACGCTGTTCTTATTGTGGGGAGAAACACGAGGATGGCGCCTGCGCAGACAGTACACCAAAATGCGCATTTCTGTAAGGGAACTCCTCCTCGTGCTCTCTCGTCGTGCCCGGCGTACAAACAACGCGGAGAACAATAAGAACGCTCACTTAAACAGCGTTCCAGGCAATCTTTCGCCGAAATGGTGAAAAAAGCCTCACCATCACCCGATGCCAATACAAATCCCTTTGCTCCTCTGTCAGATGACGAGTCTGACTTTGATTCGGCTGAAGAGGGAGATTGTTCGACACAGCACGGGAGAGCGAGAGAATTAACAGTTCGCTGCCTGAGCGTTCATACACTCACTGCAGTGTGAACGACGAAGAGTGAAAGAGCGAAAAAGGACTACACCGCACTAACGTGAGTGAATCCTTGATTCAAACATTAAGAAAAAATCGCTGGAAAACGGGAACAAGAAAGTACAGTCCGAAGTTTTTTTCGCGACTCCCGGTTCCTTTTTTGTACTTTCAGAATATCATAGATGAACATTACGAATTATGGGCCGCAGATACTCTAATCGGTAAAGGCACGGAACTACCAATCTAGAAGAGGCGGGTTCGATTCCCAGTCCAGTCGACTTAAATAAATATCGACTTCCCTGGGCATAAGAGTATCATTGTGCTTGCCACAAAATATACAAATTCGTGCATAGGTGATTGGCTTCGAAAGCTTAATAACAGTGCAAGTGTATCTAGAACATTAGGTTGTGAGAGACTGGCAATCAGCTAGCTAATTGCGATAAGCAATATGCTTGGATACACAGAAATGAAGACGAAGAACATTAAGAACTCAGTAACATTGTAAAAATGTTCAAATTCAACTGTTGCGGTATAAAACTCCACAAACGCTCCGGCCTGTTTGTGTGGTGAGGGTGCAAACGGCAGACACTTTGGTGTCACTCAACTTGTGGTGTCTAGCAGAGAGTGGAAACAAAACAAATATCTCTCGGGTGAGTTTGCGTTTGCCAATCTCCGGAGTACCTTTTCACTGAGCACCCTGCTAGCACCGAGGAGAATTGCAACCCTGGTACTAACTACACCCAGGACTTTCCATTTCTCCCGAGGATATCCAAAACTCCTAAAGCCCCTATTTTAAGAACAGGAAGGGGCTTTCCTCAAGTGGGTTGTTTTCATTTGATGACATTATCGAAGGTATCTTCAAGTACCTTCAAATTTCTGACCCTCTCAAAAGCATTGTTCTGACAATGCTTCCCTCAGTGAAAACTTTTTTGAAGCAATTAATATTAAAGTGGCCCCTTCTTTCAGCAATCATTTCCTTCGATGGATGATTTTCCAAATGAGGTCGGGGATTTGATCACTGCTCTACAGGGGAATTGTTGAAGTTTGATTCCTAAATTGGAATCATTCGAATTTTTAGCTTACAATACCGGTTGTGATGCATTCGCTCTTTGCAAAACATGGCTCTCTTGCAAAATCGATCTTCCGTTTCATGATTTCAATATTATTCGTCTTGATCGTGAGGATTCACGTGGAGGAGGAGTACTTTTGGGGATCATACATACAATCATCTTTACAATGGAGAAGTAACATGCTTGGCTGGTCCATCCTCAATTGGCAGTAGATTAGACCTCACACTTTGTTCGAATTTACTATCATTGGATTGCACAAGGAATGTGATTCAAGATCCCCACGGTAGTGATCACTTGCCCATAAAAAATTCGATTGTCACAGGATGCAATCCGTCAGAATTCATCAACGTCACGTATGATCTTACCTGTTACATCGATTTGACAAAATTTAAGACAGAAATAGATGAAGCCGCCAAGACGGTAGAAAGGCTTCCACCGCTGGAAGAATATAACTTCCTCTCCAACCTGATCTTGATGAGCGCGCTTCAAGCTCTACCTGTTCCAGGAACGTCATTTCGCAGGAAACCTCCTTCTCCATGGTGGGATCAGCAATGCAACGAGGTTTACCGTAAAACGTCCGACGCGTTTAAAGTTTTCCGTACACGTGGAACACCTGAGCACTTCAAAGTATACACGGCTCTCGAACGCAAACTTAAGAGATTCATCAAGGCCAAGAAACGCAGATACTGGCAAAGATTCGATGAGTACTCTATGGAACACGGCGCAAAGATTGCGTAACCGCACTACGAACAACGAGAGCGAGGAATACTCGGACCAATGCCTCAAGTTCGCGCGAAAAGTGTGTCCAGATTCTGCGCCGGTACGGATCATTCCTCGCGAAACCGAAAATTTGATGGATGAGATCAGCCAACCTCTTTCAATGGTAGAGTTCTCTCTCGCACTCCTTTCGTGTGGCAAAATGGCTCCAAGGGCTGACAAGATAAAGTTCAACTTGCTTAAGAACCTCCCAGACGTCGCAAAGAAAAGCATGTTGAACTTGTTAAATCAGTTTCTGGAACTCAACATTGTACCGGATGATTGGAGACGGGTGAGAGTTATTGCTTTTCAAAAACCTGGTAAACTCGCGTCCGACCACAACTCCTATCGACCCATCGCGATGTTATCTTGTATTCGAAAGTTGTTGGAGAAAATGATCCTCTTCCGTCTGGAAAAATGGGTTACAAGCTGCTTTCAGATACTCAATATGGTTTCCGTAGGGGCAAGGGAACGAACGACTGTCTCGCGTTGCTTTTCACAGATATTCAGTTAGCTTTTGCTAAAAAAGAGCAAATGGCTTCTGTATTCTTGGATATTAAGGGGGCTTTTGATTCAGTATCTGTTGAAGTTTTTTCAGATACACTCCACGCTTGTGGCTTTTCTCCATTAATGAATATTTTTTTGTACAATTTGCTGTCAGAGAAACATATGAGCTATTCTCATGGAACCTCTATAGCTTTCCGATTTAACAACGTGGGCCTCCCCCAGGGATCATGCTCAAGCCCTCTTTTGTATAATTTTTATGTCAAAGACATTGACGGTTGTCTAAGTGACAACTGTACGTGGAGACAACTTGCAGATGACGGCGTAGTGCCGACTGGCGTAGGATCCAATGGGGTAAATCTGCAAGGACCCTTACAGGATATCTTAGACAATTTGTCTACTTGGGCTCTAGAGCTAGGTATCGAATCTTCTACGGAGAAAACTGAGTAAAGTGTATTGCTGCTAATTCAGCGACATATACGGAACAAGGAGCTTGAAGTTTACAGTTGGTGCTATACATTTCATTAAATATTCCAAAGCCTGCTGACTCCTCAATCAAAGATCCGTCAGTGAAAAACGATTTAGTGGAATCAACTTGGCCAAACTTTGCAGCAAATATCACCGGAGCAATCATAGGACGACGATGCTCTGGAATTCCACGAAGCTCCTGCTTCATGGATAAATCAAAATGAACCGAATTGTCGAAATCGGAGAAGCAAACACGATTGGAAATGTTCGGCGAAGGGCTGACATCCTGTGTTATGTACAAATGGTACAAAGTCATGAAGCGCGTTTGAGGATTCAATTCAAGAAGCTTCTCAAAATTTTCGATCACCTGGGGGTTCATAACTTCACATCTGGTGAGGAGCCGGAGAGATAATTCTGAAAACCGATCCGAGAGTGGCAACATGCCAGCCAGCACTTCAAGACTCATGGTGTGAGTCGAGTGCATGCAACCTAACGCGATACGAAGACACCGATACTGAATACGTTCCAGTTTAATGAAGTGCGACCGAGCCGCTGACTGAAAACAAAAACTACCGTATTCCATAACCGACAAAATCGTTGTCCTGGACAACGTTAGAAGATCTTGCGGATGCGCTCCCCACCAGGTCCTGGTAATTGTGCAGAGAAAGTTGATCCTTGGCTGGCACTTTCGCTTCACATACTCAATATGGGATCTCCAGGTGCACTTAGAATCGAACCAGACCCCAAGATATTTAAATGACATAGAATGAGTTATCGGCTTACCCCAAATTTGAAGCTTCGGTTGTGCTCGGTTGTGCTTCCTAGAAAAAACTACCAACTCAGTTTTCTCCGTAGAGAATTCGATACCTAGCTCTAGAGCCCACGTAGACAAATTGTCTAAGGTATCCTGTAAGGGTCCTTGCAGATCGACCCCATTGGGTCCCGTGACAGACACTACGCCGTCATCTGCAAGTTGTCTCAACATACAGTTGTCACTTAGACAACCGTCAATGTCTTTGACATAAAAGTTATACAAAAGAGGGCTTAAACATGATCCCTGGGGGAGACCCATGTAGCTAAATCAGGAAGCTGTAGAGGTTCCATGAGAGAAGCTTATATGTTTCTCTGACAGCAAATTGTACAAAAAATTATTCATTAATGGTGAAAAGCCACAAGCGTGGAGTGTATCTGAAAAAACTTCAACAGATACTGAATCAAAAGCCCCCTTAATATCCAAGAAGACAGAAGCCATTTGCTCTGTTTTAGCAAAAGCTAACTGAATATCTATGGAAAGCAACGCGAGACAGTCGTTCGTTCCCTGACCCCTACTGTACGAACATGGTCCTTTCCTTCCAATGTTTCGATGGCTGTGGGTCCTCAGGTTCGACATCGACCGGTTTAAGTGGGGAGGAAATCCAATAGGAGGCCTCTTCCAGGTCTGCGGATTATCGCAGTTACACATGCACTTTCTACGCGGGATAATTGAACTAACGCGGTTTACTAAACAAACACTTATAACACAACATATATTTGCTTAAAACTAATCACAAATTAAAATGCCCGTGGCCTTGGAACCAAGTTCTCCGTTTGGCAACCGAAATGCGACTCACTTAAAGATCATTCATCAGCTTGGTTGATACCAATGTCCAGTGAAGATTCTCATAGCTGAGATGTACGTGAGCATGGAACTCACTCTCCTGTTGCCGTTAGCAGTCCGACAATGATCTGTCCAGTGCACGATGACTGTTGATGTGCTGGTGATAATAGTGGCTATTGTCTCTCGATCATGCCTTGTATCCATATAGCTTGTAGATGAAACCTCTGTTGGACAATATTGCAGACGGTGATGATGAGCAGGGATGAAGTCTGGGGGGTTGCCGATCACAAACATCCTCACCCACCCAGAAATTGCAGATTTCTGAAAAGAACAAAACAGAAATATCCTCTTCGACAAGATGGGAAAACGGAACGAGGTTTACATTTGTTTGTTGGTTGACATTGCACTCTATTCAGGTTCATCATTGCAATCCGGTATAGGTTAAATGCATAGCTTCTCAACTGGACGAGTAAAGACGCCCGTAGACGTTTTTACAGTTGCTACACGTACTACATTATCGGCACCTGGATGAAGCTCGAGGATGCGTCCCATTCTCCACTGCATTGGAGGTAGCCTGTCGTCTTGGATAACGACCAATTTGCCTAATTCCACTGGAACGGGCGGTTTCCAATGCTTTGTGCTTGCTTGTAGTTGGCATAAATATTCTCGACGCCATCTACGCCAGAAATCTTGCAGCCTTCACTGCATGAGCTGATGTTGACTAAGACGGTTGAGAGGAACTTCTTCGAGGTTGGGTTCCGGGACTGCTTGAAGAGAGGTTCCGACAAGAAAATGTGCGGGAGTCAAAGTTTCCAAATCGTCGGGGTCTTCTGACATAGGTGTGAGTGGACGGTAGTTTAAGCATCCCTCCACCTGCACGAGTAAGGTTGTAAAATCTTCAGGTGAAACTGGATTCTCGCCAATCACCTTCAAGAGATGCTTCTTAGCAGACTGAACTGCGGTCTCCCAAAGACCACCGAAATGTGGAGCACTGGGCGGCGTAAAGTGTCACTGAATTCCTTGTGTGGCACACTCCTTCTAGATGATTTCATTGTGCGATTTATCCTTCAGCTGTTTCAAAAATTCCAGAAGCTTGTTCCTAGCACCAACAAAGTTGGTGCCGTTATCGGAATATATGTCGGTGCATTTTCCTCGCCTCGAAACGAATCGACGGAGAGCTTGCAGAAACCGGTCTGTTGACAAATCTGTAACTAGCTCTAAATGTACAGCCTTGGTGCACAAACAGATGGAAAGGGCAACGTATGCCTTCACTGCGGGACGTCGGGGAGCTGGTCGAAGGTAAACGGGTCCGAAATAATCTACACCTGTCCTGGAGAAAGGTCTGAATACTGTGACTCTAGCTGCCGGTAAGTCTCCCATAAACTGTTGGATTGTGGTTGGTTTGGAGCGATAACATTTTAGACATTCGTGAACCAGCTGTTTGGCCACACTTCTTCCTCCCAATGGCAGAAAACGCAGTCTTACTACTGAAAGCATGAGTTGTGGGCCTGCGTGTAGCAGTCTTTCATGGTAATGTCGCAGCAGTTTGCGTGTGAATGGATGACGAGCCGGTAATGGTATTGGATGCTTGCTGTTTTCTGATTCCAGAGACTTGATTAAACGGCCACCGACCCGGATGATGCCATCCTGGTCGATTATTGGATTGTACCATCGTAATGGAGAGTTAGAAGGTACAGCTAAGTTAACTATTACTGCTCGTCTTTCTCTACTGAAGCCTCCATTTGCCCTGACCTTATCAACACATTTTCTGCTTCCCTTAATTCGGCTGTAGACAGAAAAGAGTCATTCTTCCTATCACCCCTTGGTTTTTTCAGCAACTCGATCAAACGCAACCAATATGCAGTACGGCGGATCAGATCGATGTAAGATGAGAATTTTCCAATATATTTTTCGTTGAATTCAGATAGTGGTGAAGCTGTAATTGCCACAACAGAACAACGTTTCTCCTGATCTGCTTCTTCTCCAAATCCTTGCGGTAATTTTGGCCATTGATCTGGTTCTAATTGTAGCCAGCTTGGTCCTTACCACCAGACGCAATTTTCGACGATTTCTTCCGGTGAAATTCCTCTAGATATCATGTCTGCGGGATTGTCTATTCCGGGAACATGCCTCCAGGTGCAATTTTCTGTGAGTGATTGTATCCTTGCCACTTGATTTGCGACGTATGTTCTCCAAGTGGATGGAGTAGCTTGAATCCAGCGCAAAACGCACGTTGAATCGGTCCAGAAATAACTTCGCATCGTTCCCTTGAATGATGCTCGCACCCATTCATAAAGCTGAGGTGCTAGAAGTGCACCGCAAAGTTCTAGCCTGGGAATGGATTGGCATTTCAGCGGTGAAACTGGAGATTTTGAAGTCAGAATCTCAACCATCACTCTTCCTTGTGAATCAACACTTCGCACGTACACACAAGAACCGAAAGCCTTTTCTGAAGCGTCCGAAAAGCAGTGCAAGGCTACTTTTGCGCCAGGGATGATAACGCAACGATCAATAGTTATTCTGTTGAATGAATCCAATTGGCTGTGCAGTTTTCGCCAGTTCTCACCCACCGTCGAAGGAAGTTGTTGATCCCAGTCGAGTTTTTGTCCATTCTCATCCTGTATTGACCAGAGTTGCTGCATAAATATCTTTGCAGTGGTAATGGCAGCTCCAAGTAGTCCTAATGGGTCGAACAAAGTGGCGATTACTGACAAAACACGACGCTTCGACAACTCGACGTCTTCTTCCAGAGCAGGTAGATCAAATTGGAATTTTAGGACATCTGATTTAGGAACCCACGTCAGCCCTAGGGCCTTAACTGATGTATTTGGGTCAAGATTGACCTCGGTCAACACCTTGATTGCCAGATCCTCCTGCGGAATATCATTGAGCACCTTGGAACAATTCGAAGCTCACTTCCTTAGTCTGAATCCACCTTTATCCATCATTTGGCTGAGTTGTTAACGAAGTTCGCATGCTTCCTCCTCAGTGTCTGCACCTGTGATGATATTGTCCATATAGGTGTCTTCTCTCACTGCTCGTGATGCTAGAGGATATGTTCCTCCTTCATCTGACGCTAATTGATTCAGTGTTCTGGTGGCCAAACAGGGTGCTGCTTTGGTTCTATAAGTAACGGTAACTAGTTCGTAGACCTTTGCTTCTTCCTTGGGATTAGAATGCCACAAAATGCACTGAAGCGGACAATCTTCAGCATTGACCCATATCTGCCGGAACATCTTTTCTACATCCGAGATAAGAACTATTTGTTTGGTGCGGCACTTCATGATGATTGACCGCAAGTCTTTTTGTAGTATTGGACCACCCAGTAGCACATCGTTCAAGGAAACACCAGATGACGTCTTGCATGACGCGTCAAAGACCACCCTCGTTTTGGTGGTAGTACTATCTTCCTTGTAAACGGGATGGTGAGGAAGGAAATAACGTTGCTTGGAAGTTATCGCTGCACCTTCTACATTGCGCATGTGGCCCAACGATTCATACTCAGCCATGAATTCGTGATAGCTCTTGTGGAGATCTGCATTCCTCTCTAGCCTACGATCAATACCTTGCAGCCGACGGAACGCAATGTCCCTGGATTCACCTAAACGGGAGAGTGCATCTGCGCTCTTTGGAAGGGAGACGGTATATGTTCCATCGGAATTTCTCTGAGCAGTGTTTTGGAATATTTCTTCACATCGAATTTCCTCCGAAGAGAGCATCTTAACCGAGCCAATCTCTTCACTGGACCAGAAACGAGCAACAAGATTTTCCAGATTTTCTGTTGCTGAAGTAGTGCAAGAGATGAGTGTCTCCTGATTGGAATTGGATAGTCCTCCACATACTACCCATCCGAAATCCTTGAGCATCGGTAAGTGCTCTCCTAACGAAATCCGCTTGCCAGTCTCGAAGAAATCAAAGAATGATTCGATACCGAGAACGATGTCAACTCGGTTTGACTCGAAAAATGCCGAATCCGCCAATTTGATCCCGCTTGGAATCGTCCATCCATCAATCTTCATTGTAGATGTGGGAAGATTCACTGTTATCTTAGGTAGAATCAGGAAATCCAATTCTCGTGAGAACGACGTAACTCGTGAGCGTACCATTGCTCGTATTCGGTGCTTAACATGTGTGGATGTTTTCCCAATGCCTTGTACTGAAATATCCACTATATTTCGAGTGACCTTCATGCGTTGACACAACCGTTCCGTTACAAAGTTGCTCTCAGAGCCTGAGTCTAAAAGAGCCTGAGCCAGATACTGAGTACCTTCATTGTCTTCCACCAGAACAACTGCAGTAGCTAACAGGACCTGAGATGAGTATTTGTGCGCACTGATCGAAACCGAGATATCAGTAGCTGCGACGTTAGCCACCTGGGTGGTAGAAGTATTGGAGGCATCCTGCGATTTCTTGGTGGAGGAGGTTTCTTTATCGTTTCCAACTGCCACGACCCTTGTTTCACCGTTTCTTTCTGCCTTGAAGCAGACCAAAGTATGGTGAAGACCTTTGCAATTCCTGCACGAGTACTTGGAATGACAATCCTTGGCTTGATGCCCCGTCCTAAAGCAGTTTCGACAAAGGGAGTGAGTCCTCAATAAGCCATCCCTTTCTGTGACGGATAACTGTTTGAAATTGTTGCATTGGAATAACGGATGATTAGCTGAACAGGCTACACAACGTCCCCTGGGCGCTTGAGCTGTATTGAAGCTGGTCCTAATAGTTGACTGTCTTAGTTTCTGCTGCGATTGTTGCTGTTGAGAACCCTTTATGTCCACAGATTTGGCTGGCAGTGACCCCAACACTCGAACTCGTCTACTGAGGAATTCCGTAAGATCCTCCAGAGAATCATTTTCCTTTGATGAAGAGAATTCTTCCCAACCTCTACGCGTCACTGTATCCAAATGCGACGTGAGAATATTTACCAGTAGTAAATCTTTATACTCAGCTGGTTGAAGCACCTGGTCGAGAGTGTGCACTACCCGTTCGAACCCTTCCAAGAGGGATTGCAATTCCCCAACGGATTCCCTTGATAATGTTGGCAACGATAATAGTGTTTGAACTTGTTTCTTCTTCAGCTGCTTGCTATTATTATAGCGCTTCAGAAGTAAGTCCCATGCTATCTGGTAATTTGCTTTAGTAAGTTTGAGTGGATCAATTAAACTTTTTGGCTCTCCCTGAAGACATCCCTTTAAGTAGTGGAATTTTTCCACCTCCGGAAGATCGGTTTTCCAGTGTATAAGTGAGGTAAACAGATCCCGGAAACTAAGCCACTCATCAATGTCTCCATTGAAGGTCTGTAGTTTAATTTGCGGGAGGCGCACATTATCCAGTGCACCTTGCATCGAAGAATCATGTAACCGTGTGCTGTTCAATGCTGATTGTTCCTTCCTGTCCCTTATTTGATCCATGAGAAAGGACTTGGCTTCGTAATACCGGTTGCTAAACTCTCGCCCTTCCTTATCATAAACCTCATCTTCATCATTAAAATCATCATGTGACTTGATCTCAATTATCGTTTCACTGAATTTCTCCCACAGTTCATCCAATTTCTCTAAGCGCACTTCAACCTGAGAAGATGACGTATTCTCCTTGAAATCTTCGATGAAATTCCAAATGTCAAGAAGGGAAGATTGGGTATCCTTCAGCTTCAAAATTAATTGTTTCATCGATGGAGGTTTCTTAGTAGAAACACTCGGCGCCATGGTTGAACAACGTCACAAGTATCCGGTAAGAGAACGAAAAGGATGGTGGTGTAGTATTCCGCGTATGTGCCTAGCTTGGCTGGCATATTCTGAAGATAATGTTCAATAACCTGGAGATACAGGCGATTGTGCCTAGTGCAGAATAACACCAACACGGTAGTGTTTAATCCCAATGAGATATAAATTACTCAACAACGTCAACCAATTCGTCTCAGCAACCATCGATCAGAGTACGTGGGAAGAGGAGGGGGATACGATGTAGTATTCCAAATTAAATGCTTCGGCAGGGCATATACTATTGCAACTCACCCAGAGAAGCGACAGTATAACCAAAGTTAATACTGACTCCAAGAATAATGAACGGTAGTGGCAAATTTAATTGAACAGACCCAACAGGGTTTACAGGGCTCAGTAGTGTAAAGAAGAAGTCGAAGAGGATACAAATGAATCAGCAGGTGTATTTCTGTACGCCTAGCCTCGGCGACATATACTCTATTCTATGTAATTACCTGGACATACGATTGCTGTTACTGCCTCTTCTTATTACATCAGGCACGGGGTTGAGCATGCAATGGTCCTATTGATGTTCGCAGCTTGCCACGAGCATCCTCGTTGGTATAGTGTATCAATCGCTCCGTTGCGAAATGCCAATTGGGTTGTAAGCACCAGATGTTCCAGTCTGGGTTGACTCCGGTGTAAAGAGAGAATGGTCGAAATTCGGGTGTAAGTACAATAAAATGTACGCTTCGGCAGGACATATACACTAGACTTAAAATATTTACCTGTGAAACAGGACTAGGTGCTAGTCCAGTGAGTGTCCATCCAAGCTAAATGATCCTCAATTCAATCCAAAGAATGGGAATCCATGAAATCTAAATGGCGTCTGTGTATCGCATGCATTAGTTTCCCGAACAAAACGACAATGCTCCTGAGCCGCGATGGCGAATATCCTTTATGGCCAAGAACAATACCGCGTTCAATCCCTTCAATACAATGACCCTATCCGCGGGTGCAATGGCTACCTTGAGCGTCAACTATTCCGATCCAATATCAAAATCACGTCTCCGTTGGTCCGTTCCCGGTCCTTATCCGGTTCGAAGGACCACAATGTACGAACCTGGTTCGACATCGACCGGTTGAAGGGGGGAGGAAATCCAATAGGAGGCCTCTTCCAGGTCTACGGATTATCGCAGTTACGCATACACTTTCTACGCGGGATAAATGAACTAACGCGGTTTACTAAACAAACACTTATAAAACGAAATTTATTTTTACTTAACACAACATATATTTGCTTAAAACTAATCACAAATTAAAATGCCCGTGGCCTTGGAACCAAGCTCTCCGTTTGGCAACCGAAATGCGACTCACTTAAGGATCATTCGTCAGCCTGGTTGATACCGATGTCCAGTGAAGATTCTCATAGCCGAGATGTACGTGAGCATGGAACTCACTCTCCTGTTGCCGTTAGCAATCCGACAATGATCTGTCCAGTGCACGATGACTGTTGATGTGCTGGTGATAACAGTGGCTATTGTCTCTCGATCATGCCTTGTATCCATATAGCTTGTAGATGAAACCTCTGTTGGACAATATTGCAGACGGTGATGATGAGCAGGGATGAAGTCTGAAATATTGAGTATCTGAGAGCAGGTTGTTTTTTTTTGTTTTTTTTTGGGGCGTAGAACCACAGCGTCCACTGAGTTGAACTTTTGTGGTATATCCCTGTTTACTATTCTAATTCGCATCTTAAAGCTAGATCACCATTTGTCAAGTGACCAGCCTAAGACGCGTCTCCCATTCAGGCAAAATTGAGTTTATAAAACACACCACCTTTCCAGGATTTGCAGTCCAGATTTCTTTAGGTTGCATATAGCCACTGTTCAGAAATTTAAGTCTTCTCTTGTACAAAGCATCCCAACTGCAAAGCAGATGTTCCGAGGTTTCACGTTCCATGTTACAGAAACGACAGATATCATTCTGAACCTGGCCAATGTTTTTCAAATGATATCTACTCGGGCAATGTCCGGTTACTAGGGCAGTATAGGTACAAAGAACTCTCTTATTGAGCTCCAGAAGCTTTTTACTAATTGTAACATTAGGAATTATAAACCTTTTTGCTTGAGAACACTTTGTGGTGACCAACCAATTGGTCATCACCTTTTGCTCTTCCCAAGATTTTAATTCCATTTTAATGGCACAGTATGATATACCGCAGAATGGTTCTGGGCCAATAAACTGTGCATTTGAACCTTGTTTTGCAAGCTCGTCTGCCCTTTCATTGCCTTCAATGCCACAGTGTCCCGGAACCCAGAATAAATTTACCGAGTTCTCTTGGCACACCTTTCGCAGTGAAAGAATGCATTCCCAGACAAGTTTGGATGTACATTTATAATTATTTAACGCTTTGAGTGCCGCTTGGCTGTCTGTAAAAATACAAATATTTGCATATCTATATTTTCTCTTCAGACAAACGTTAACACATTTTATTATAGCAAAGATCTCCGCTTGGAAAACCATTGGATAGTTTCCCATCGCCACTGAGACTTCTACCCCAGGGCCGAAGATTCCTGCTCCCGTTTTTGTTCCAATTTTTGAGCCATCTGTGAAGAATTTTATGGAGCCATGACGAACAGTGGGACCTCCGATTTCCCAATCTATACGTGACGTTTCACATATGTTGTAAGGGATGTCATGGTTTTCCACAGGTTTCATCCAGTCTCCATTCATGTACATCACTGGCCCATTTTGAAAGCTTTTTGAAATGCTCAGGTGACCGACTAAGTCACCAGACATGAAAGTTTTCAACCGTTTAAGTCTAAGCATACTCTTTTCCGCTTCTAGTTGCACGTATTCGTGCAAAGGCAGCAGATTTAGAATTGCATCCAACGCATTTGATGGAGTGCTGCGCATCGCTCCTGTTATAGCAATGGACACTAGCCGTTGAAGTTTTGTAAGCTTTTTCTGTGCAGTAGCCTCTTTTGTTTTTGGCCACCACACAAGAGAAGCATAAGTTACCTTTGGACGTATTATGGATGTATAAATCCACATTATCATTTTTGGTCTTAGACCCCATTTTCTGCCAAATGTTTTTGAGCAAATCCAGAAAGCACTGGTTGCCTTACCGATCACACACTCAAGATGAGAATTCCAGTTCAGTTTGGCATCCAGTATCACTCCTAAGTATTTAACCTGTTCACTAAGATGAATCTTTATTCTTCCTAGCTGAAACGCTTTTAGACTAAACTTCCTTTTCCTAGTGAAAGGTACAATTACTACTTTTGCTGGATTAATGCTAAGGCCCTCCTTGATACACCAAGACTGGGTAAGTTTTAAGGCCCATTGCATTCTTTCTGAAATGATGTTGTCAAATTTTCCCCTCACTATAATGACTATATCGTCTGCAAAACCTACAACCTCGAAACCTTGTTCCTCTAAGCTTCTTAGAAGATCGTCTATAACTAAGGACCACATTAGTGGTGAGAGGACTCCTCCTTGGGGACAACCTTTCGTTGCCCGTACTGTAATAGACGAACTTCCCAGCTCTGAAGTGGTTTCTCTTTTGCGACATACCATGCTCCCAGTTTAATTATGTTCATGTCAAAGTTCCTTCTCATTATGGCACGAGCCATAGACGAATAGGAAGCGTTGTCGAAAGCTCCTTCAATATCCAAGAAAGAGCAAAGTACTATTTCTTTTACCGATAGAGCCTTTTCTACCTTTGAAACCACACTATGCAGTGCCGTAACTGTTTACTTACCAGACTGGTAAGCAAACTGGAACTCAGATAGTGGATGCTTGTTCATGTAATTTGAATTGATATAATCATTCAACACTTTTTCCATAGTCTTTAATAGGACTGATGAAAGATTAATGGGTCTGTATGACTTAGGATGCGCCTTGTCTCGCTTTCCTACTTTAGGTATGAAGATAACTTTACTTGTGCCCATAAAGTTGGAATATGGTTGAGTCTTAAACTTGCCTTAAAGATCTCAATTAATGGCGAGATCAACACTGCTTCTCCGTTTTGAAGTAATGCTGGAAATATCCCGTCCATTCCTGCAGATTTGTAAGGCTGAAAAGATCTCAACGCAAGCAGGTTGTTCGTCTCAACCCATTTGTCCAGACGGAAAAGGATCATTTTCTCCAACAACTTTCGAATACAAGATAACATCGCGATGGGTCGATAGGAGTTGTGGTCGGTGCGGGCTTACCAGGTGTTTGAATGGCAATAACTCTCACCCGCCTCCAATCATGCGGTACAATATTGAGTTCCAGAAACTGATTAAACAAGTTCAACATGCGCCTCTTCGCGACGTCTGGGAGGTTCTTAAGCAAGTTGAACTTGATCCTATCAGCCCCTGAAGCCATATTGCCACACGAGTGGAGTGCGAGAGAGAACTCTACCATTGAAAAGCGTTGGCTAATCACATCTATCGAATTCTTGTTTTCGCGAGGAATCATCCGTGCCGGCGCAGAATCTGGACACACTTTTCGCGCGAATTTGAGGATCCATCCAGAGTACTCGGACCTCTTCGCTTTCGTTGTTCGTTGTTCGGTTACGCAACCTTCGCGCCGTGTTCCAAAGAGTAGTCATCGAAGTTTCGCGCGATAGCCCGTTCACAAATTTTCGCCAGTATCCGCGTTTCTTGGCCTTGATGAGGCTCTTAAGTTCGCGTTCGAGAGCCGTGTATACTTAGAAGTGCTCAGGTGTTCCACGTCTACGGAAAACTTCAAACGCGTCTGACTTTTTTCGGTAACCTCGTTGCATTGCTGATCCCACCATGGAGAAGGAGGTTTCCTGCGAAATGACGTCCCTGGAACTGGTCGAGTTTGAGCTTGAAGCGCGCTGTCTAAGATCAGGTTGGAGAGGAAGTTATATTCTTCCAGCGGTGAAAGCCTTTCTACCGTCGTTACGGCTTCATCTACTGCTGTTCTAAACTTTGTCCAATCGATGTGACGGGTAAGATCATACGTGACGTTGACAGATTTCGACGGATTGAACCCGGTGGCAACCGAAATTTTTATGGGCAAGTGATCACTACCTTTGGGATCTTGAATCACATTCCATGTGCAATCCAACGATAATGAATTCGAACAAAGTGTGAGGTCTAATCTACTGCCAACTGAGGATGTACCAGCCAAACGTGTTACTTCTCCATTGTTAAGAACTGTCATACTGTAGTTGTCACACAGGTCATAAATTTTGTAAGACCGGTTGTCGTCGTACAGTTCTCCCCAGCCTGTACCGTGAGAGTTAAAATCTCCCATGATCAACCACGGAGCAGGAAGAACCGAACAAATATCTGGAAGTTGGTTCTGGTTTATTGAGGCTCTAAGAGGAATATAAACGGAAGCAATGCAAAGGCTTTTATTTCTAATAACAGCCTGACATGCGACAACTTCAATACCTGGAGTTGGAGGAAAATTCACTCTATAGAAGGAGTAGCACTTTTTGATCCCCAAAACTACTCCTCCTCCTCGCGAATCCTCACGATCAAGACGAATTATGTTGAAATCATGAAACGGAAGATCGATTTCAGAAGAGAGCCATGTTTCACAAAGAGCGAATGCATCACAACCGGTAGTGTGAGCTAAAAATTTAATTGATTCCAATTTAGGAATCAAACTTCGACAATTCCACTGTAGAACAGTGATCAAATCCCCGACCTCATTTGCAAAATTATCCATCGAAGAAAATGATAGCTGCAAGGAGGGGCCACTTTAATGTTAATTGCTTCAAAAAAGTCTTCACTGTTGGAAGAATTGCCAAAACAATGCTTTTGAGAGGGTCAGAAATTTCGATTTACTTAAAAATACCTTCGGCAATGTCATCAAATGAGAACAGCCCACTAGAAGAGGGGGCTGATGTTCTTAAAATTGAGGTACCATTTCGGCGAAAGATTGCCTGGAACGCTGTTTAAGTGAGCGTTCTAATTTTTCCCCGCGTTGCTTGTACGCCAGGCACGACGAGAGAGCATGAGGAGGAGTACCCTTACAGAAAGCGCATTTTGGTGTGCTGTCTGCGCAGGCGCCATCTTCATGTTTCTCCCCGCAATTGGAGCAGCGTGTCTTATTCATTGGCGGAGCTAGACAATTAGTCTGGAGGGGGCCTGGAGGGGGCCTGTTCGAAGGATTTTTTTCGTTTATAAGAATATTAAAAAGAGCGACGAAAGAAGCGTAATTGTTGAGGACAGGTTATTTGAATTGATAAATCGAAACAGCTTTAATCGAATAATTAGGTCTATTCTGCACCTCGGTCACCTTACTGCGAGGCGGAGAATAGTCCTGAATCTATATAGAGTCAGTATAGGATATAGATCATTGCACGGAATGTATTAACCTCACTTTTTGACAGTTCAGGGAGCTTGTTTACAAGGTGGTAGAATTTGAACCGCTCAAACGAAATTTTTCGTTGGCTTTTTCCGGATTCTGTACGATTAGTTTCAGGAAACTATGTAAAAATAAGCACTGGTGTCTATTTTCCGGCGATTTTACTTCAATCGTAATAAATTTAGAGCACAAAATCTCAAACCGATCTTACCGAAAATATTCTAAGTCCACGGAAACAAGCTCCCATAACTGTCAAAACTGCATTGATGACGCCATCGTGCAATGATCTATACCTACCTATCTCTTAATTTTTCATGTTTACTTTTGTTTATTTGTCCAGTTTGTACGAAATTCTGTAAATCAATTGTTACAAAAAATGAAAATGCAATCACTTTTTAACTTACCAATTTTACTTCTCTAACTTAACTAACTCTATTACTAAAAGACAGTAATTTCAAAACTCAGACATTTTTTACAGTTGCCACAATGTGAATATTTTTCAACCATTCAGTGGAATTTGATTTAAGTTTCTTATTAAATAACTTTTTGATTGTTCTGTGCGCAAATAATCTACCAAGGTTGTCTTAAAGAAAAATTCTTTGAAAAACCCGATGAAAATTTATAAGTTATATCGAGCTAAATTTCTAAAGAGAGTTAAAAAAATTTGAAGGAGAATTCCGCTGATTATTTCATCAAAAACCTACTGAGAACTTCACGGCAGTTCGAAATAAACATCCATGCGTAATTTGAGTTTAAACTTAAGATTTTGATTGAGATTGATAGTTTTCCAGGGTATCGAAATTTCATGGAATTTTTTTGAAAGTTTTTGAAGGTATGGCAAAAAAATGTGAGCAACTATAGTATAGGCGAAAATAACAAGTGAACTATTTTGAATTTTTAAATTTTCAAGTACAGTCTACAACATGGCATCAGATTCACCTTGTTGGAAGGTTTGGCAAACATTTAGATTCAAAATTGAAAAGTTCTACAAGATTTCTTCGGCAAAATAGTTCATTCTTATAAAATAAACTATTTTGTAAAAGAAAATAAATATTTTTTTTAAAATTCTCTGATGATGAATCGTATGTAATTTTGAAGACATTGAAGCACAGTTTATAAATTCAACACAGTTTGAAATTCAGGTTACTTCTATTGTCTAGCTACAGTATTGGACAAAACATGTGCAACTCATATCGAGCAATCATAAAAAGTATCAGTAAACTTCAATGTTTCGAAATCGAAATCGAGCAAGCTACTGCAGTTGACGGTTCAGGAGTCTTCATGTTTGCTACATGATTATTTCAGCAATCAACTGTCAACTGACAGTTCACCGGCTGTTTTTTGTTGACAAGAGCCATTTTTCGCTGGTCAAAACAAGTGCAACTGCTCGCTTTCTTGAACTTATTCCTCTAGAAGTGTTGAAAAAAAGATGAAAAAGGTTTCGTTTGTTAACAAAAGTGTTCTTACTTGCGTTATTGTACCATAACAAGGTAAATATTACATGATAAACAATGAGAAAGGTTAATACTCATGTTTTCCTTATATTTATGTTATTAGACACCATAATGGCTACTGATCGCCTTGGATTGGAACTACAAAAGAAAATAATCGATGATTACAATCGAGGAATGTCACAAAAACGATTTGTGACAAATACCAGGTGAAAAAATGGACCGTTTCAAGACTGTGCTCAAAATTTCTTTCAACCGGGAAGATTTATGTGACAAAAGAGGTGGAAGACCACGGTCCAGCACGTCAAGAAAGGACCCTATGATATCTATGAAGTATCAGGATATCAGGACTGCCAAATCTTCTTTCAAGGTGCAAACGGATTTACAGTTATCTCTATCGGACCGGACAATCAGACGACGTGGCGTTGAAGCCGGATTATTCTCTTGACGCCTTGCGAAAAAACCTCTGATTTCACTTAGGAACCAGAAGAAAAGACTCCTGTTTGCTCAATCTCATATTGGCTGGGATGTGCAGAAATGGTGGACGGTTCTGTTCAGTGATGAGTCAAAGTTCAACATTTGATTGATGTTGCAAATGTTTTGCTGATCTTTGATTGAATGGTTGCAAATCAGCTCAATCTAGCCTTTGAGTGCTGAGAATGTCAAATATGACATTTTTTTATGAAAAACTGTAGATGTAGGGTATATGTCCCTTGACTCAGCCTAGTATGCAACAATCGATTACATTTTTCATCAAAACTCAGAGAGTATATGAGCTGGAAACAAAATGCATCTAGCTATACACTTGTTAAGATATGTTTAATAAACCATCAAGTAGTATGCATCACGAAAATTTACACAGCTTATATGATATAGTCAGAAAGCTTTGAGGAATATGGATGTAATATCGGTCTATGGGTACCAAATTGGGTCTAATTATGGATGCTAGTTTTTCCCATTCGATGGATTTGTTATGTTGTCTATGTACGATTTTTTTCCTGCTTTTCTGATTCAACGTGT
The DNA here is from genome assembly GCA_034211315.2 of Aedes japonicus. NCBI lineage: Eukaryota > Metazoa > Arthropoda > Insecta > Diptera > Culicidae > Aedes > Aedes japonicus. The sequence continues at coordinate 47,723 of JASCZW010001896.1, read as the reverse complement.
TTCCAGCTGTATTCGCCCTACCCAACAAACAATTTCACAAATCAAACTATACTTAAACTGCTAAGAAACACTTAAGTGACTTTTACATATGATTTAGCGGCCATTCAGCAATCAAAACATTCTAATTCACTCTACGCAGATTTTATTCCTTTAGTTTGTGTTGAGATGAGCCATCTGAAAAACATTCAACCGAAACTCAGACATTTGTATTGCAAATGTTACCAATAACAACATTTTTACTACGCTTTCCATACAACAGGCCATAATTGGGAACATAAAAACAAAATATGTGCCTAACATTGGGTCTATGGCTTTCATGTTAAATCATTGTTATTTTACCTATGTGACCTGTTAATTTACAACGTGTGACTATTTTCTGTACATCTTGGCTGCATTATTCGGTTTGAAGGTTCAATTTCGGCAAATTTAGATCATTCGAAGAGCGTGTAGATAATCTGTTTAGCTTAACCAGTAAAATCATGGTGTCTGAAAAGTTAAGGATAAAATTACGCGAAAGTGAACAATTATAAATTGATTAATAATGTCTCAATTGCTTTGAAATAGATCGGTCGTTCTGATAGCACCATGAATTTGTTGATTATCGCCGATATAATTACATATTTGGTACACAGGCCGAATCAAGGAGCTAGGCTAACATTACATCCCGTTACCCTATTTAATATTTTCGCCACCACTGCATACTAGGAACTATTCCAGCCAAAAATAGAACCTTTTGATTGCAAATCAAATCCTATAAAGAAATCATAAGAATAAATGTAAGACAACTGTTATAATAAAAGCGAAGTGAATTTTGATAAAATTTGACATACAGGCCCATACTGTAGTCTATGTCGACAACTAATGGTACTGAAGTCTACCCCAACAAATGTGTTGATTTCAGGATTTTACCGGATTTTTTGTTTACCTTACTTAAAAACAACATTGTTGATATATCGGAATTTTCATGGATCTAATTATCGTTAAGTATGGTTTTCTTGATAAATTTACCAACTTTTCATCCTATAAGGTACAGTGGGGTAAGTGAAAAATGTGTGGAAGAGGGTAGGCGCACTTTACTCCTTCAGAAATTGTTACTCGTTCAAACTATTTCTGATGGGAACAAAGTACAAAAACAACTTACACTAGAAAAAATAACCCTACAATTCCGTAGAGATTATGAATAGTGTTTCATTTTAAATTAGAAATATTCCAGGGAAAAATCCTGGGGGGGGGGGCTACAGAATTCTGGAGGGGGCCTGGCCCCCTAGGCACCCCCCGTAGTTACGCCAATGGCCTTATTGCCGCAGTGGGAGGTCGTTTGTCCCATTTGCTGGCATTTCTGGCAGATCATTACCCGTGGTACAAACAAGCGCACAGGTAGTCGAAGTTTTCCCAACTCGACGTATTGAGGGAGGGCTGAACCAGAAAAGGTCACGCGAAACTAATCTGACGGAGTGAACTTCTTTTCACCCTTAGTGATCGATACTGTGCCTAATTTTCTCACATCCAGTATCTTCACTGGAGAAACCAGGGGGTTCTTAAATCGACCAACCCCCTGCTTCATCAGGATCTCAGGGGTCAAAGTCGCTTCGGTGACCACACCTTCTATCTCAATACCTCGAGCTGGGATGTACACTCTATACTTAAGTGTATAGAACTGTGATACAGCAATCTCGTTAGCCTGTTTTAGGTTGGACCCAACGACCCGAAGTTTATTGGGTCTTATCTTAATAATTTCAGTCACGGCCGAGAATCGTTTCGTCAGATCATTAGAAATCTGATATACGTTTAGAGGTTTCGTTTTGGGCTGAAAATAGACAACACATGGACCAGCTGAATCAGGTGGATGGACTCGTGACCGGATAACTTTATGGGACTCATTATTTGGCGTCAAGGATGAATCATCTTCTGACAATTCATCCATGTCGCACCCGTGGGAGCTTGTTATGCTCAACCACTGAGGCAATTACAAAAAACACAATATTCAATACAATTCAAAACAATAAAGATTTAGCTTAACACAAACGACAACACAAATGGAAATACGGTCTATTCAGAGGAGAAAGAGGAAAACAAAACACTTATATGTATTATTGAGCTGATACTGTTGCTGGTGCTGCTGGTGCGGTCGATCGATGACCGTGTGTGGCTGCCTATACCGGTGATGAGCGGGACGCAACGAGTGTGTTGCGACGGACCGTTACAGCCCATGAAATAGCATGCGTGATCACGCTGAGATGCAGCAAAATGGCTTGTCACTTGATTGCACTAAATTAATTACCGCTGAACACTGTATTGACTAAAGGTCTTCGACTTCAGAAAAAACGAAAAGGTGAGATATGTTAGTGACATATCTGCAAAGTCGACGTAGGACTGCTTGTTGATGTGGAGGAATTGTAATAGAATTAATAAATATCTACTATATTTTGTTCAGTCTAAAGACTCATCAAACCATCTGTTATTAGTTTTAGTTTCCCACGAAAATTAATATAGTCAACTCTTTATAACTTTTGAAGTGGCCCTAAAAAGGGCCGTTTGGTATTCAGTTATTCGCTGTTCCTGGAATGATCCGAGTAGATTGTCGAGTACCAGATGATGATTTGGTAGACAGTCGAATGGGTGGTCGTTGTTGTTGGTTCTTTTCCATGGAAGAAAAGCATATAATATTAGTCTTTAGGTGTTTTAGGAGCGTTAATACTGTGTATGAAAATCTTGAATTCAACTCTTTAGAACTCCTAAAGTGGCCCTGAAAAGGGCCGTTTGGTATTTTGTCATTTGTTGTTTATGGTCCGAGTAGTACAGACAATGGTCCAGTGCTAGGTGATGGTTGGTTGTCGATGTTGTCATTCCAGTTCATGTTCCACAATATCTGCTACCTGTTGATTTAATGGTTCGGGTGCTTCAAATGCGAGTACAGACAACATAGGTCTATGGTACGAAAAATATGAACAATAACGTCTGCACTCTACGCCGATATTTTTAACAAACGTTAAATCTATACAAGAACCACCAAGTGTGGTTGCTTCATTCCGAAGGTTTGCTAAAGTAAATTTTAAATGTTTTTGCATAAAATCTAGAAAATCTATGTTTTCATGTTTGGAAACGTCAATGTTAAAGTCTCCGGTCAACACAACTGGCGTATCTTGCGCAGCATACCTGAACAACTTGCGAATAAAGAACAATTTTAAATTCTTGGTAGTTGTTCCTGGTGAAATGTACCAGCAGAACTTCAGTGTCCATTACTGATATCTTAGCTGCACAAATGTCCCCGACGTTATCGACAACGCAGAACATCTCGTCATGATGTTCACTGAGCTGTTGGATCTTGTGGGTAGCAGCCATAGTGGTAGCCTTGTCCTGCTGATATATTGCTACACCACCTGCTCTCAAGTTGCAGCGTTTGAACTGAACGATGTAGTGGTAGCTTTCAATATCGACTAAGGAGTCATTGTCTAGCCAAGTCTCACTCAGTGCGAGGAATTCCACGCTTGTCAAAATCCGATCTGAGGCGATATCCATCACGTGAGCGTTCAAACTTTGAACATTGATGCTCATCAACGAGGTGGCAGAACCCTTGCTTTCCAAAACTTGGGATGGTTTATCCCCAAGTGTTTGTAATCGATGGTTTTCTAGACGCTGCAGCTCGTTCTAGAGGTCTACCATCTTAGGTGAGTTGCTACCTGTAGCATGATCGAGCTTAAAGGCATTGGTTGGGTTTGTTAAATACAGCCCCTGGATTGACTGAACACGTGACAATCCAACATACACTAACTGCTGGGTACCGAGAGCTGCTGCTGCCAAAGCTGGGTGCTGCCACGACCAGCTGGGCACTGCTGGGTAACCAGAGCTGCTGCTGCCACAGCTGGGTACTGCCTAGCCGGGTGCTGCCTAGCGGGATATTGCCACCACCAACTTCTCCCACCGGGAGATCCGCGCAGCTCCAATGCTGCCGAAAGAATGAGGCATTAGTTCAAAAATGGGTCTTTCATAAGCTCCCAGCTACTCGCTGATCTCGTTGTCCGCTCTGCTGTTTGCTGATTGGTTAATACGCTGATGTGGTATTTTGATGCGAGTGTGATATTCTTCCACCCTGTGAAATTTTCAAAACAGAGAAAATCGGGATTTACATATAGATAAGGGGCTGTTCATAAACCACGTAGACAATTAAGGGGGGGGGAGGGGTTTCGAAATAGTCTACGTTTGTCTACGATGGGGGAGGGGGGGATATACCAAAAGTCTACGTAGACTTTTTTCTCTCTACGGAACGGAATATTCATACCTTCCACACAGAGAAAAATACCGTCATAAAAAATATATTCCAGGTAAATCCAATTATAAAATTAGTTTATTTTTGCCGCAAACATAAACTTGCTTTCTTTCTAACATATTCTATGTTTAAAACCAACCCTAGTAGCACAATGTTGCCATTCGGTTGAGATATCATAAATATGACTTGCTAAGTCATAATCAAGTCACTACAACTAATAAAGGTCGTAGTGTGCTACATGGGATGTGACATCGATGTTTGAAATTAAAATCATATTATGTTTATTTTCATCATATTAATGATACGAATAAACGTACAAATTTTACTGGTTGCGTTCTAAATTAAATTTATTTATTCTATGAGTCTTGGTTATCTAGTCCTGGATTGCTAACATGTTTCAGTTTCAAGAAATTTGCTCAGAGATGCACTGCACACAGTTTCGAGCCCTGAACTTTGTAAAAATTGAATCAATACATCAAATCAGTGTAATATAGTAGCTAATTAAATAATGGAGCATAACATCCCGTTCACACTACAACCTATATTACGTGGTATAGACTATCTTCATTTTAGCATCTATACATCTAAAGACTGTCTACGTTAAATTTCGGAAACCAAAATAATAGTAACAAAACCAAATTTACACAATATTTAAAAATACCGATTGTTTATTTCACAATAATAGAATTATATCTACATTAGAAACAGTTGATTAAGATGTTAATCCTCCTTTCTGTAAAATTCTCAAACTTCCTGTGGTATACCCGCGAACAGGTTCCGTACGTATCCTCGGAAACACCCGCTGTGACGATTCTCCGTCTTCTCTTGAAATCATCGGTGCAATTTGCTTTCTTCTTAGTTTCGAAGAGTTTCTGCTTAACTAGAGCCCAGTACTTCTCTATTGGGCGAAGTTCAGGACAGTTTGGTGGATTGACTGTTTTTGGCACGTATTTGACCTCTTGTGCTTTATACCACTCCAGGACGGATTTCGCATAGTGACAAAACATACTGGAGAGTCGTGGTTTCTGATAAACAATAGCAACCGCTTTTGCAGACATTCTTTTTCGTACACATCCTTATTGATAATGTCGGTAGAGACGAAACTGTTAGATTTTCAACCACAACTATATACGGCCTGCCAAATCATATACTTCTTCGAGATTTTGGACACCTTCTTTGTCCGGAAATGCTTGACAACGGCGTTCCTTTGCATTGCGGTATAAAAAGCCAGATCCTGAAGCTATTTAAAGTCTTCGAGTACGTATGTTTCGTCGTCCATTTGATACAAGAAAATGTTTGCGAAAAATTTGTTTCAAGCACCTTAGCACGACTTTTTGCAGTGAAATTTTGCATGTCATCACAGTTGAGCACCTTTTTCACTTTATACGGCTTCATTCCTGGCTCCTGTTTCACATTTTGTACGTATGATTTTGACTTCCCCGCCACATTTCGCACAGAAAGATTAGGATTTTTCTCAATAATGGCTATCACCTTCTTGTCCATTTATCGGGAGCATACTTTTCGATTTGTTCCACTTCCAACCTTCTGATCCAGAGCCAAAGGCTGGCAAAATGATTTGTAAACTACATACCACGGTACTTTTGGGAATTTTAGTTTCTTGGCAGGATCGCATATCGATAAATTCGTATTTCGCCGCCGTTCGTAAAAAATGCGTGTCCACTTCATTCGACGCCATTTTACTGAATGTGACAAGAATGTGAACATCTTGAACCACGAAATAAAGTGGAGGGTTTCAACTGTCACATGAGCGAAACTTTCAGCGATCCGTGAAATAATTCAAAATCTACACAGAAATAAAAGTGTCCAAAATATACGTTGACAGGCTGTAGTTTTCACCAACAATAATTTGCGTGGCATTTGATATCAATATCGTAATGTAGGTTGCAATGTGAACGGGATTTAACGCTACACGCTAAAATTACTGTCTCTAATTATCTTTTCGAGAGGAAAAAGGGTATAACAAGAGATAGTAATTTGAGCGTGTTGGTTGTGTTTCTCTATTCGTTTTTTACAACATCGATAGATCAGATACATGGTACCAACTTATTAAGTTCATAAAGTATCATAAACTTATTAAGTTTATGATGTCAACCACCAAGCAACACATCTCTGTTATAATTGGTTGCAGAAAATTGATTGTGACTTAATTGAGTTACATTGCAGTTACTTTGACTTATTTGCAACAAGTGTGCTACTAGGGCATTGAGTATTTTTATTTTTACGTGAATGAGATGATCGTTGATATTTAACTTGCTCCCATTTGACAAACATTCAGTAGAGGGTTTTAGCGCATGTGGGACAAAATAGAAAATACATTAAGAGGTCTGGGAAGACGTCTACTTGCTTTGAAATACTTTCAAAGAAGATAAACTGAACTTGATATTTAAAGTGAAAACAAAAATAGCCGCATATCCGTTTATTGTGGACTGCATTCTGCGACAAAAGTGAACGCAGATCAACGCAAAAGCATCCACAAGGCAGATATTTCGTCGAAGAAAATAAGGCCACTTAAGATTCTGTTGCAACGCCAGGAAGAAATTCTTTGTGAGGTTGACGAGAACGGAGCTACGAAAGTTCTCACGTTTTGTCGAACTTATTAGACATGATATCCAAGAAACAATTCCACCAGAAACTTCCTCTGATGAACTTTAATTATTGGTTCAAGCAGCCATGGTGTGCATATGCATAATTGATTGTTGTTATTTTTTATTTGTGCAGTATTTTTATGAAACAAAATGAAAAATGAATAACTGAGGCACCAAGAGTGGACAGTAATGTTTTTGCTAGAATGAAAGATATGAAGAGAAAGTGTTGAAAGTTCCGTCAGTGTACGGTAGCTTGGAAATAGAACAGATGTTTGAAAATTGAGTGAAAGGGCATGGGTACTGCGGTACTCAAACCAAGGACGTCACCCTTTGCCTAACATCCCATTGTGAAGTAATTAGAGTATGATTGTTTGAGTTTTATTTCCTAAACCGTTCCTCAAACCACCACAGCCACATATTGCAGAACATTTCCCATAAATAAAAAAAAAAAAATTGATAAAGTCTACGTAGACTTTGTGGAGGGAGTTTGGAAAACGTCTACGAAAGTCTACGATGGGGAAGAGGGGTTTGAAAGTGTCAAATTTCGGTCTACGTGGTTTATGAACAGTCCCTAAGCAGCATCAGCTTCGGCCACTTTATCCGCTCTTGAAGTAACGCGAAGTACCATTACAACCATGCGTTGTAATGAAAATGTCGATTATCTTATGATAAAATAATATTTTTAACAAACTCTTTAATTGGTAACATTGTTTTGTTCGCCCTGAAAAGGACGGGTTTTATTTAATTGTCGCGGGGCAACATGGTACACGTTCGAAATGTGCTTCTCGGTCTTCTCAAGTAGCAAGATGGCCTGAATTTTCTCCGGGCTCTTGAAGTAACACCATGTTGAAGTAACGCCATGTAGTGAAAATGTCGATTTGCATATTGTTTTGGTCGCCCTGAAAAAAACGGGTTGTATTAATTGTCGGGGGAACATGGTACGCGATCAAATTTGCTTCTCGGTCTTCTCAAGTAGCATGATGGCCTGAATAATTGGTAGGAAACCACCCTAAGAAATTGTCAGAACAGAAAAAAATAGGATTTACGTATAGATTGACGCGGCTCGGCCATTTTATCCGGGCTCTTCAAGTTACGCCATGTTGAGACGGTGCGTTGTAATGCTATTTTCATTACTCGATTAGCTCATAAGATATTAATAAAACAAACTCTTTAATTTGGCAAATTGTTTTGTTCGCCCTGAAAAGGGCGGGTTTCATCAATTGTCGGGGGAACGCGATCGAAATTTGTATGTATGGCCAGAATATATGACAGGAATCCACTGTATGTACTGTCATCGCCATCTGCTTTTTAAGTCACGACCACTTGGTTTAGGGGGATGGATGTGGGTCGAGACGTCATTCGTGTCATATCTCGCCTCATGTCCAATCATTATTCTTTGAACCCTCATTTATACCGGTTTGGGCTGAGGGACAGCAATCTCTGTGAGTGTGGACAAGGCTATCAGGACGCAGATCACGTCATTTGGTCTTGTGCTGAACATCGTGGAGTCAGATCAGGGCTCTATGATTCCCTTCGGGCTCGAGGTAGACAACCCAATGTGCCAATTCGAGATATTTTGTCTGTACGTATTTGGGAGTACATGAAACTCATTTATGTGTTTTTGACTAACATTAGCTTTAGATTGTAGTTAGTTTAAGTTTTTTTCTGTGTATGTTTTTTCCTTTTTCAAAAATATGTTCAAGTCAAAAGAAACCATAAGTTGTATAGTTATGTGTTTTAATAATTTAGAATTTAAATATAATGTGAACCATACTTTAAATTTCCACCCTCTTTCCCATCCGTAATTTGTAATCCCTATTAACCTCGAGACGGCCGCGCTCAATCGGTTTGAACATGAAAATTTGGCTCTGTAAAGTTGATTCGATTGAGCCTGTACAAATAAGTGATTAATTAAAAAAAAGTCACGACAGGCCGGGCACTGCTGGCTACCGACCACCAGCTGCTACTGCCACGACCAGTTGCTGGGTACCGAGCGATGCTGCTGGGTGCTGCCCAGCACCGGGAGATCCGCGCAGCTCCAATGCTGCCGAACGAATGAGGCATTTGTTCGGAAATGTGTCTTTTATCATGGCATCGGGTACCATTGCATGAACAAAAGGGGGCATCAACTAAAGCAATGTGAATCAAATTCATTAAAAGGGGAGGGGAATCTGATGTTTCACCAAACACTAGCGTAAAACAGAATCTACCTCTCGAGAACAAAGAATAAGAAGAAGAAGACGATGGGAGACGTCTCTTGCTTAGATTTGAAAACTGTGCTAGGAAATTTGATTAATTTACTCTGCGAATCGAAATTATAAGACATCACCTTACATTTACGTTATTTTTAATAAGTTAATGTTAAAAATCAATCAACTTGATTACTAAAACTGGTACGTAGAATTATTTCCAATCGATTGGTGCAAACGATAGGAAAATCGTTTATGCAATGACTTAGTTATTATCGCTCAAAATCTCCCAAACAACCCGTAACGCGGTCGATTTCATAAATTTTAGAACGTCGCCCCAGTATAGAAATGAAAGACGTAGTCCTACGTCAAAAAAACTCGATGAAAACTGAGGCCAATAATGTCGAGGAAAAAAAAAACTGAAATTTCAACTATTGCACCTTTAGAAACCATTAAACGCAACGGAGCACGGAAAAAGCTAACTGTACCGCTTGCTTGTTCACTAGAGAATGGTCTTTTTTTTTTGGTCTCGTCATTTGGAGGGACAATGTGTTAATTTTTTAACAACTTCAAAATACCTGGGCATCGTTATTATGTGCATAACAGAGCAAATACATGATATAGATACTTGACCATCATATTTTACTCACAGAGAACAGACGTTCATCTTATATCATGAGCGATTTTGAGGTAGAACTGCAAAAAGAAAATCTTTATGCACGAATCTGGCGGCGCTATGTAGACGGCATTCACCAGCTGTAAAAGAACGCTATCTACACACTCAGATTAATTTACCGAAATCTTTAAAGTTTTACCGAATTCTCAACAGCTGAACGTTCGTTAATCCGATTTTGCGAATTTCGGTAAAAATTTTCCGAAATCCGGTAATTTTTTTTACAGATATCTGTAAAATTTCACCGAAATCCGTAAAATCCGATTACCGAACGTTCAGCTGTAGAGAACTCGGTAAAACTTTACAGATTTCTGTAAAAAAATCTAAGTGTGTACCACAGCTACTTGACTTGTTAAATTCAAAACGTCAATCAGTAAAGTTTGAATAAGAGAAAGAAACTGATGAAAAACTTCCCTTTCTTGATCTGACGATCAGCAGAAACATCGACAACAAATTAAAATTCGGGATCTACCGGATACCAACTTCTACAGACCGGTACATCACAACCGATTCAAACCATTTCAGTGCCCAAAAACAAGCAGCTTTCCATTCAATGGCACACCGTCTATTCAATATCCCCATGGAAAGAGCAGATTTTGTAACCGAACGAAATAAAATTCACCAAGCTGCGGAAGTGAATGGATATGATACAGAATTCATAAATAAAATCCTCCGCATACACGAAAGAAAGCAGCACAGACAAAATGCCACAACCCTGAAACCGGAGAAAGAAGAACTTCAAAAGATCAGCCTTCCGTTCTATCCCACACTGACCAATACTGTTTAATCAACTCTAAGAAAACATGGATTTTAAACGGTCTACAAGAGTAACAACACCGTAAAAGATATTCTTCGCAACGTTAAAGATAAACCCGCATCATCTGAAAAGTCGGGAATTTACCAAATTCCCTGAAAACACTGTAACGCTGTTTACATCCACCAAACTCGTCGCAAATTAATAGTTCGCCTAAGAGAACATATAGACGCCGTGAAGAATCGACGAGTTAATGATTCGAGTGTGGCAGCACACGCTGTAAACCTTAGCCACTGCGTTGATTGGGAAAACACCAAATTAGTAAAAAAAAATGTAAGGAAAACGTCACAATTGAACGCGTGGGAATCAATGTACATCGCCACTTCCAGTCACCCTTTGATGAATGAAGACGACGCGCCGAAAATATCCTCTCTGTTCCATCTGACGAAACTGGAATCCCTGTAGAATATTGTTTTACTCCACTCGACATGTATTGTAGCACAATATGAATATTTGTTGTAGTATTGTACTTCGTAACCAGTTGGACATCGTCCTTTAGATAAGCACCATCTTGCTAAAAAACGGTCGACTAAAAAGGTGAATTTAAACCCCCTGTTTACGTTTTGTAAGAACAATAAGTGTTGTGTCCTGTCTCGCGTCGTGTCTCTCGAGTGTATTAAGTTCTTACGTTAGCATAAGTCACACAAAAATTAAAGTGATATTGTTTTGTTGATTTTACTTCAAAAATGGTGAAGTAATGTTTATTAATCAGTTCGTTTATTCTTTAGGCTCAGGCGTGTATAAAACCTTGGGGAGCCGATGTTCAATATTATAATTAACATTGTTTTAATTTTCCGATCTCAGTAAAAGTGGGGTGCCAATTACTCGTGGCTAGCTCGAGGTTAATGGGTCACATTATAGTTTGGAAGGGGCAAGGTAGGTAGTTTATTTCAGGTATAAGTTGCTGCTCATGGTAGCGACATCTAACAAATCGTCGGTCGCTGTAGTCCCTTTCGGGCACTAAGCCGCAGATGGGTGACCACAGCTTGCTGGGCAGGTACAAGTAGCACGGAAACAAGAGGATAGCATAACTTGGACACAATGGCAGGGAATTTACTAGAGTAGAAGGAGGGGAGGTGATGACGTTACACTCTTAGATCAGACAAACAAAGGAATTCATAAATCGCTTGCATGTACAGTATGTAAAAAAAGTTTATCGACCCCTTCTCACTTGACACATTTGTACCAAAACATAATCAACCCAAACATTGAAAAACGATTTTTAATATTAAGCTTATTTCTCAAGGGATAAAATGAAAGTCCAATAACGATAATTTGATGTAAAAGCACGAACTGTTCGTGTCTGAGAACAAATATATTAGAAAACGATAAAAAATAATGCAAAAAAAGTATATCCACAATAATCCTGAAAATCATTCAATATTTCGTGGGACCTCCCTTGGCTTCAAGGACAACTTGACATCGTCGTGGCATTGACTGGACAAGCTTAGCAGTCGTTTCTGGTGCGATTTTGTCCCATTCAGTTACAACAACTTGTCGTAATTGCTGAATGCTTGATGGCTTGTGTTCCTGAACCTTAATTTTCAAAATAGACCAGATATCTTCTATTGGATTAAGGTCAGGACACTGTGCTGGCCACTCCAAAACATTGATTTTCTTTTCCTTAAACCATTGGGATACCAGCTTTGATGTGTGCTTTGGATCCCCATCTTGCTGAAACGTGTATCTCCGGCCCAGCTTCAGTTTTTGTGCACTTGCTGAAAGTTTTCGTTTCAGTATGTCCAGATAAACCTCCTTTGTCATTATTCCGTCAATGAATTCGAGTTCTCCAACGCCAGACGAAGCCCTAAACCATGACTCTACCTGCACAGATAATAATAAGAGCTAGTTAAGTTAGTTGCAAATTAATGATGTTGCAATAACTCACCTCCACCATGTAGGCTTTAAACACTGGGTTTTCAGACATTTACCGGTTCTGTGCCATTTTCGTGTGATACCATTAGACCCAAATAGCATTATTTTAGTCTCGTCTGGCCAAATGACCTTTCTCCAATCATCGACTGTCCATGTAATATGATCTCGAGCCCACTTCAATCGTTTTTTAATAACTAGAAATTAGAAGAAAAATTAGTATCTTCCATTTAATTCCAACTACCTTTGCTTATCTTCGACAGATACGCGTATTTCGTCTACAATGTGCAGACTTCTTCAGTGTCTCGTATTAATAACTCGACTTAATACGAGACACTGAAGAAGTCTGCACATTGTAGACGAAATACGCGTATCTGTAGAAGATAAGCAGAGGTAGTTGGAATTAAATGGAAGATACTAATTTTTCTTCTAATTTCTAGTGACAGGTATTCCACTAAACAGCTCAAACCCTCTAGGATTCGTTTTTTAATGTTTTTCGCTGACAACCATGGTTTCTTAATTGCCACTCTACCCTTCAGACCTTGTAAATGCAATCGATTTCGGATTGTTTGAGGTGTCACATGGATAGAAAATTCACTCTCAACTAGCTTTGCAATTTTTGGAGCTGACAAACCTCGATCTTATTCCGCCTTTCTGACGATAGCCCTGTCAATCCGGGAACTTGTCTCCGCCGGTCGCCCTGATCACTTTTCTGGTGTGAAAGAACCACTCTTTTCGTACTTCTGAACAATTTTGGAAACCGTATCTTTACGTATCTAAACGATATTAGCAATTTGACGGTAGCTTTTACCGCACTTGTGATAGTCTATGATAAGTTTTCGGATACTCATCGAAATTTGTGCGTTTTTAGGCATTTCGAAACAAGAGAACTCAAATTTGAATCACGAAAGCTTATACACTACGAAAGGATAACTGTATGCAATGTGTGCATTCGAAAAAGTGACAGGAACCGTTCAACACACGGCAAAATAGTACTTAGCATGTTTGGGTGGATAAACTTTTTTTGCACGTTTTACTTCCCTTTTCTGTTGATCTTGGCATAGATTTTCAAGAGCAAGATTAATTCAAGTATATTTAATGGTATAATGATAGGTACTATATAATGGACCAAACGCATAACAACACTCATTTTATCAACTAATATTTGAATCGATAAAAGGAAAATTGTAAATTTGAAGCAGGGGTGGATATACTTATTTTACATACTGTAGGAAAGATCACGCATTCCCTAAACATCTCTTACCTCGCGGAAGGGTTGTCTACCTCGGGCCACTAGGGTATCCAATAGTCGTGTCCTGGAGGCATCATTATCCGGGCAATGCCAAACTGCGTGAGCGATGTCATCATAACCGGTTCCGCACCTACATAAATTGCTATCGACGAGGTTAATTCTGTAAAGATGTGCGTCTAGCAAACAGTGGTTGGACATAAGCCTTGACATCACACAAATGAAACCGCGACTTTCATCCAGACTTTTGAACCACGATCTCGACGAAACATTTGGAATAATGGAATGTAACCACCGCCCAAGAGAATTACTTGTCCAATCGTTTTGCCAACTTTGAAGAGAACTCTGACGTACTAATGGGAAAAATTCATCATGTGAAATTCTTCTTTCAAAAATCTCACCTTCGTGCGCCCACCTTTACTAGAGAGTCCGCCATTTCATTGCCTGGAATTGACCAATGTGAGGGGACCCATACAAAGGTAATCTTAAATGATCTTTCGACCAACACACACATCTGCTCCCTTATTTGTGCAAGGAAGTAAGATGAATGCCTCACTATTCTCATCGACTGAGCCTATCTGAGCATATGAAATAATGGTCTATGGGCATGCCGGAAATTATCCCCAATGCGAAAATGATTGCTGCCAGCTCAGCAACATATACGGAACAAGGTTCCTGAAGTTTCCGGAAGGCAGATGAGTATTCATTGTGAACACCGAAACCAGTGGATCCATCAATGCGCGACCCATCAGTGACAAATCTACTATTGCAATTGACATGTCGGTACTTTCCAATAATAAAATGGGGAATTAAAATAGGCCGAAGTTGATCTGGAACTCTTTGAATAGCCTGTTTCATGGAGAGATCATAATCAATGGAGGAACTGTGATAAGGGAAGCATTCACTAGGAGAACTATAGCATGGAAGACTAATAATGGATGACATATAGTTAATATAGATTCGTAAGAATCTAGACTGGGTACTCAATTCGAGCATTTCTTCGAAGTTTTCAATCACAAGGTTGTTACTGATTCCACACATGATCGGTATTCTAGATGAGAGCTCCCAGAAGCGGTTCTGTAAGGGTTTTACTCCTGCCAGAACCTCCTGGCTCATATTATGCGTTGAATGCAATTTAATGAGGTGGCTGTTTCTTGCCGAGAGGAAGCAAAAAGAACCATATTCGAGAACTGAAAGAATAGTTGTTTTGTGGAGTTTAATTTGGTCTTCCGGGTGAGCACCCCACAATGTTCCGGAAATTGATCTTAGACAATAGATCCTTGGTTGACATTTCTGTTTTGAATACGCAATGTGAGTACTCCAAGTGAATTTTGAATCAAACATGACTCCAAGGTATTTGAAGGACAAAGATTGGGTAATGTCTCTTCCCAACAACTTGAGACGCAGTTGGGCTGCGAACCGCTTTCTAGTAAACACTACCAATTCGTTTTTTTTGCGCTACCAATTCATTTTTTTTGCTCGATCCCCAAATTTCTGGCCCAGATGGACAGATTATTTAGGGAATTTTGCAATGGTTTTTGCAAGACTTCCGCACGCGGATCTCTTAAGAAGATCACAGCAGCGTCTGCAAGTTGTCTTAGCGTGCATCTATTTTCCAAGCAGTTATCAATATCTTCAACATAAAAATTATAAAGTAAGGGACTTAAACATGAGCCTTGGGGTAAGCCCATGTAGCTAATTCTGGAAGTTGTCAGTTGGCCTAGATTGAAGGTCATTTGTTTTTCTGACAGTAAATTATACAAAAAACTAAAAGGGACAGCCCAATGGGGTTGTACGCAGCGTTGACGTAGGACTACGAAGCAATGTGCAATCTAGATCGCTTCATTGTTTAAAGAGTGGCCGAAATTAGTTTCCTTCCAAATCGAATTCCCATACACTAAACGTTCGCACTACAACCTCTATTGATATAGCCTGTCTTGGTATCTACATTCATACATCTTGCTTTCACTGCAAATAATATGTATGTTATATGATATCAAGATACTCTATATCACGTAATATACCTTGTAGTGCGAATGAGTTACTGGTCATTTGGGAAACTTTTACCCAAGAGGCTGGTTTCGTTCACCTCCAATTGCATACGGTTTCTACTAGGCCTATGTGTGTACAACACTGCTAATGTCGAAAACATTACAGCTTCGGCACACGAAAGATATTTTTCGCAATCAAACACCCCAAAACCAAGCCCCCAGCACTCCCAAAGACATGTCAACTCTCTTTCCAGTTGTTTTGATGGCCCTGAAAAGGAACATTTTGGGTTCAAGGGAACAGCTACGGCCACCACCTCATTTCGTCATGTAACTGATTAACCTCGTGAAACCTCGGGTTTGGCTAGCTCTCCCTAGGTCGAAATAGTGCTAATTAAACGATAGACCAGCATTGAGAAGTAAATATGTAAGAAAATTCTCGGTCCTTTTTAGGGCCACCAAATGCTATCTTAAGTGTTAATTAAGATAGCATTTGGTGGCCCTAAAAAGGACCGTTTGGTTTCAATAATGATACGGCCCTGGTTGTATTTTATACGATGGTTGAGAGGGCCACAATATTTAACGCGTAGAAGATACCTATGGAACCACATACTTGCAGCCATATGCTGCGACATTTCACTTTTTCAAAATTATTTGATTCCTATCAAATGATTGAAATTTTCAACAGCACAATAGAAATATTCAACCAAACAAACCCTTTAATAAGCAAGCTGATTTGGTCGTTCTGAAAAGGACGGATATAGTTGACGGGAAGGAAACATTGTTTGCGATTGAACTTGGGTTTTCTTGGTTCAGCTTCTCGTCGGTGTGGGTGGCCATCTGCGGGTGACGTGGGATGATTCTTGTCCCGTTGTTGTCACGAGCGGCTTTTTCCCATCAACTCGCAGGCTTAAGCAGCCTTCTTTCTCGCAGCGCATTGACGGGAGGTTGACGGAACCATTCGCCCAAATAGCCAACTGCACCAACCTCTCTGGATAACGACTACTCACCAGTGCTCGCTCGCCTCCTGCGTTGCAACAGCAGATTTTGCTCTGCACAGAACTTTGACTACCGTAAGACTGAATCAAATGTTCTGCTAAGAGCTGGTAATGGCGTCGGATACTATTGCACGAAAGAAGGCGGTACCAACGAAGTCAATGTGATACAAATTGCATCAAAGGGGCGAACTTCTGTTATTGCGCCACAGTCATTAGTTTTAATTAGTCTTAACAGAAATATTCGAAGTTTCCTTGCCTCTGCCAACAACTAATACGCTATGCACAACTAGGAACTACGACGAACTCAACATGGTTGGTCTCTGACATGTCGCAGTTCGGCTCGAATTATCCCTTCTAGAATTTCGTTCGTTAGTTGTTCAACGTTCTTTGTGATATACCCCGGGACGCGGCGTTTAATGAATGCTATGTTCAATTACAAACAACACTATAGAAAAATTCAACCAAACAAACTCTTTAGTTAATTGACTGATCTGGTCGTCCTGAAAAGAACGGGTTTAGTTGACGGGGGAGAAATAGTTTGCGATGCCACTTAGGCTTTCAGGGATTTTTGTCTCCTTACGGGCGGCTTTTTCCCGCCAAATTGCAGGCTTCAGCAAAAATAATTAGTGCACGCTAGACGGATGATTTTCTTAACAGAAATATTCCTAATCTGCTTGCCACTGACAGCAACTAATCCGGTATGTACAACTAGGAACTATGACGAACTCAACCACTTGGTCGGTCTCTGGCGTGTCGCAGTTCAGCTCGAATTATCCCTTCTAGAACTGACGAATCCAGGTTGAAAAAAGAAGAAGACACAGAGTGGTGATTAATCTGACAGCTCCCATGTTAAAGTATAGGGCTAACATTTAAAGTACTTCTAATTAATTCAAATGAAATTCTAATTAAAAGTGGTTTGTTATTTGATGAAATAAAAATCCAAATCTACTCAATAAAGACATTTTCAGCAAAATAAAAATAAAATAAAAATAATGGAATTTTAATTAAAAGCGGTTTGTTGTATGATGAAGAAAAATCCAGAACTGTACAGTAGGGGATTGTACAGTTCTGGTTTTTTCTTCCATTATACAACAAACCGCTTTCAATTAGAATTTTATTTGAATTTTTGAGAAACATTTTAAAATGTTCGTCCTATACTTTAACATGGGAGCTGTCGTATTTATCACCACTCGGTGTCTTCTTTTTTTTTCGACCTGGATTCGTCAATTTCGTTCGTTAGTTCTTTGTGATGTACTCTGGGACGCGGCATTTATTAAATGCTATGTTCAGCCGTGACGCGGTTACTGAGCTTCAAACAGCACAAGAGAAAACTTCAACCAAACTCTTTAGTTAGTAAGCTGGTCGTCCTGAAAAGGACGGATTTAGTTGACGGGGAAGAAATAGTTGGGCTTTCTTTTTTCGTTCAGCTCCTCATCGTTGTGGCTGGTCATCTGCAGGTGACGTGGGATGATTGATTCTTGTCTCTAAGCAACGACTGCTCGCCAGTGTACCCTCCTTGGGCTGCAGGATGTTTGGCAGGACACCGTTCTGTGAAGTGGTCACACCGGAGAACAAAAACTTCAGCTCCTCGTTGTTGCGGATGGTCAGCTGCAGTTGACGTGGGATGAATGTGGTCTTCTTATTTTCACGGGCGGCGTTTTCTACAACGTGCTCGCCAAACACGTATGTCGCATACGGATGCACAGCGAGAACTGATTGTTGGTCTTCCTTCGGTCGTTCCCACATGTTCCATAATTGCTGGCAAGGTTACTGTGGCAGTATGAACCAATCAGAGCGTAGCGCATGATGCTATTTTCGACCAATAGCTTTGTGCGTTCAGAAATTTTTGTGGGACGGGGAAAAGTTATTTTGAACAAGAAGAAGACATTTGTTACTCGTTTCCTATGACCTTGCTAGGGAAAACACATTTTCAACCTGTTGATATGTAAATTTGTATGGGAGCAAAAGAAGGTCATTTTCAAATGAAAAATTGAACTACTTATACTATTTGAACTTCATTCAAATTTACATGCGAAAAATTTGTGAGTCTTTTTGATCAAATGGTGTATGAATGAAGTCATTCTGTTTAGTCGAACGAGAGTTATAAGCGTTCAAAAAGCTTTCACTTTTGCGTAACGCTCTCATTTTTCAAAATTTTGGCACCCGGTATAGAAAAGAGAAACGTAGTCCTACGTTAAAATTATTTTAAATTCCTGGTAAACCACTACTGTGCAGACTATCTGCCAGTATATCTATGGAAACTGAATCAAATGTGCCCTTAATATCCAGAAACACTGAAGCCAATTGCTTCTTGTGTGCAAAGGCCAGTTGTATATCAGATGAAAGCAAAGCAATCGTTTGTTCCTTTGCTCTTTCGGAAACCAAATTGCGTATTTGATAGCAGGTTGTTTGATTCAACCCAACGGTCAAGTCTTGATAGGATCATTTTTTCTAACAATTTCCTTAAACATGACCCAGACAACCAAAATGCATGTATATTGAAAGTTGTCTTTATGATATACAAACATATATGTAAGCAAATAAATCGTATAGAATTCAAAAAATGTGGCTTATATTTGCAAAAGTGGAGGCCATATACGTGCAAATTCCATTGTTCCCTTAAACGAGTTGTTTTGACATCGTGTGCGATTAAATTTGTAATAACAAATTCGATTTAAAAAGTTTAGCGATGTTTATCCGATTTTGTTTGTAACGCAGTACGATTAATAAATGACACATCGTATATAAGTCGAAAATTTGGACTCTTTGCGATTTAACGTAAACATAACACGATAAAGATCACAATTAATTGCGATGTTGACTTAAAATATAGGAATACACATTTGAACACTGTTATGCGACTTGTGGTTATTTGGGGATAGCATAGAGATCGGACGGTATGAATTGTAATCAGACGCTGGTTTCCCAGGCTCCCAGTATAGCTATTACTTTAACCTGCCTCCATGCGGGTGGAACTATGTTTGATTCCAAGAGAGTGTTGTACAGGTTAAGTAATCGTTTTTTAGCGATATCGGAAAGATTTTTCAGAAGGTTGAATTTAATCATATCGCTTCCCGGAGCAGAGTTGTTCGATGAAAGAAGTGCCATTGGAAATTAGAACATTGTGAATGGTTCGTCCAGAAAACCGTTACTTCGGGTGGTATCCCGTAAGTTCGGTTTTGTAGGAACAGAGCCAAACCTTTTTAGCGAAGTCGAATATCCACTGCATGGAGTATTCTTCACTCTCATTGGAGGATGAGCGGTTTCGCATGTAGCGAGCCTTTCTCCAAAGCGTTGTCATCGAGGTTTCTCTAGCCAGTCCCTCTACAAATGAACGCCAATAATTGCGTTTCTTTGCTTCGAGTAAGTTTTAAAGCTTTTTTTCAAGCTTGAGGTACTTGTCAAAAAGCTCACATGTTTCGTGTCTACGATAATCTTTAAACGCATCGGATTTCTCAAGATACAACTTAGTGCATTCGTCATCCCATCCAGGGGTGGCGGGTCTTCTTTTGAGGGATGCACTTGGAACACGTCGTTTCTGAGATTCTAATGCACTTTTGTACATTAGTTCGGAAAGGAAACGATACTCTTCTAATGGTGGAAAAGGATCGGAAGAATCAATACCAAAAGTTACCGCCGATGCAAAATGTTGCCAATCAATATGCCTCGTGAGGTCCTAAGGGACATGGGTTGACTGGTCTGTTTTTTATAAACTAGTTGTGATTTAGATAATAATTGGTTAGTGATCACTACCATGGCGCTCATTGATTACCTTCCACAGACAATCTAATGATAGTGAATTAGAGTACAAAGATATGTCAAGTCGACTCTCCCTGGTAGGAGGTTTTGCTATTCGTGTGGGAAGCGGGGAAGCGCAGTTGATCAATGGTCAAGTCAAAACGTGTGGCGGTACCATGAATTTGAATTTAGAATTTAGTAGATTTAATAAAATTGTACATATTAAAGAGATGTTGACCTATTGAATTACCCCTTGTACCTATTGAATTACCCCTTGTAAATAGTTCATTTATCTTGAGTATCATTAGTTTTAGAGTTCATTTATTCATTTGCTCCACTTCGCATACAACAAGAAAAATGAGTTCCTTGTTTAGTTCTGGCGCCGAGTGTAAATCGTCAGCCAAACGGACTTTACCATGTGCGAGTCTCGGCTATCGACCTAGGTTCAAGTATCGTTGACCCCCCTTGCTTTTGTAAATCTTCGGGTGGAATCAGGTTTACAGACCGTTTCCACAAAGGAAATGGAATGCTTTCTCCTAACAAATAGGGAAGTGGTGTGCGTAAAGGCGATTAGCGACCTTCACGAAATTCCTCTTCGTGGATTTGCGTGATTTCCGGTGATGGAGATACACAGATTTCGCGGTTTATCTGAGGAGCTTAGAACTTGACTCGATCACTTCGTTCTGGTTTGTGGAAGAGGCGAGATCGGTCCAGTAAAGTTATCGCGCCGTGGTGTGAAAGTTCATGTGAACTTTAATAGAAAAACGTGGTGAATCTTCAATTTACTTATTTAGATTTTTCCTCATTTTCCCTCATAGTTAGCGAGTCAGTTTAGTAGACAAATAGCTTAAGTAATTATTATTATTGTTTATTACAGTCAACAGGTAAAATATTTGCTCCAATGACCGGCATCTTAAAACTAAAATCACAAAACTACAAAATTATTCAAATTAACAAAAAATACGTCTAAAACTACACTTATTTGTATCCCTGTGTACATTAAAATCAAATACAAGGTAACAACTATTGAAAAGACGACTCATGCTGCGTATTGGCTCATGGAGCCCATAGTTGGTTCTTGCCGCGGGAAGGCTCAGGAATGCATGTGCGCGTAGATTACGGCGGCGTATGTTGATGTCCAACATGCTGAGCAGTCTTTTTTTTTTTTTTTTTTTTTTTTTTTTTTAGGCTGAGCAGTCTAAAACAATCAATGTTCCCTTGCAGGAGATCGCCAATAAAACAGGCTTTTGCCACGTTACGCCTTCCATCAAGTGGTTGAAGGTTGATGAGCTGGCAAATCGAATGAATTTCCGCTGGATTGCCTCAACACGCTGGATTTCATTCTAGTTATATGGAGACCAGACAACCGAACAATATTCCAGAATAGGGCGAACGATTGCGCAGTAAAGCGATTTCAAGCAATAAATATCCTTAAATTTTTTGGCAAAACGGAACAGGAAGCCTAACTGCGATGATGCCTTAGACACGACGTATGCTACGTGGTCTTTGAAGGTCACTTTGGAATCGATGAGAATCCCCAAATCCTTAACCGTCGTTTCGCGCTGCAGCTCAAATCCTGCCAAAGCATAACCGAATTGGTAGAGTTCGCGTTTACGGCCAAATGAAACCACCGAGCACTTGGACACATTCAATGTCATCCGATTGATGCGACACCATTCAGCGAACGCCCCCAGCAATTGTTGCAGAAAAACGGCGTCTAGGGTATGCTTTATCACGTAGAACAGCTTCAAATCATCGGCGTATGAGATTTTTAGGCATTTGAGGATAAGATTGACATCGTTCATGTAAAGCAGGAACAAAAACGGCCCAAGGTGGCTGCCTTGAGGCACGCCGGACAAAACTTTAAAGGGTGACGAGTATGCATAGGGTGTGCATTAGTTGGTGGTTTATGGTGTAAACTTTGGTTTTTGGATGCGACAGGTAAATGGTGCACGCTTAAAAATTATTCACGGGCTCGGTTAAAAAGTTAGCTGAATTCACTCGGCATTTTTGTATTTAACTGATAACTCGGCACAAAATCGAAACTGAAATATCGGGTCACATCATTATTAAGCTGACTCTCGGCATCACTAGGAGCCGAGCACAAACGTTAACCAAAATTCAACCGACCTCAGTTGCCTATCAAGCCGAAATATCGGTTTAGCAGTGGTGTAAGCCTAGGTTCGGCTCTTCTTTTTATCTGTCAACCGCCGTGCGCCATATTGTTTCCATTTGCAAGGGGAGTAAGTCGTATGTTGTTTCAGCCAGCCAGAGGATTTGACGCAAAACACCATCTATGCAGGGTTTTTCCTATAGGCATGAAATATTCAATATTTCGATGAAAATCTTATCCAAAATTTCTAGTATTTACACACAATTCAACCGAAATCTCGGTAACCCTCATTTTTGTTTGTTTTGAATTTTAACCGGTACATCAGTTTGCTCATGCCGAGATTTCCAGCTAACTAAATAAGTTTTCAGTTTGACGCAAACCGAGATTATCGGTTAACATAATAAAGCCGAGATCGAAACCGAGAGGTCGGCTGTGCGGATCTCGGTTTCAGAAAGCCGAAACTCGGCATAAAATTCTAAGTGTGTGTGCTGAATAGATTCTACCGCATGTAGTTTAGTAACTGTCGTGCGACGCGATATTCTCCTGACAGATCTTGGCAAGTTGCGAGCAGGCTTGGTTTCTTTTCGCACGTGTAGCTAGCATGTGTACGTTTTAAACCACACGTGGAGCAGAAAACTCGACACACGCCGTGTGATCATCGGTTGCACGCCGTGCACGAGAATTTGAAAACGGAGCAAGAGCATTGCCTAGCGGAAGCGTGTGTCATGCAGAAAGAGAAACACAGAGCAAAACAAAGATGCTCCGTGCTCTTGGATTTCGGAATTTTGTCAGCGTTAGTATGCGGTCGTACCTATCTTATGGAGTGTAGATGTTTTTGTTAAGTAATGTATTGTTTTTCAATGATGGCTGAGAAAAGGAAGCTGAGTGGGGATGTGTCGAGTTTTTTCGGAAAAGAAAATAATTTGTCACAATGGGTCCGAAAAAACCGTTTTTATATGCTCATTGTGTAAAGGGCAGTCGCTGCAACGTGACTAGAAATTTAATTTGACTCGGCATATTACTTCCGTTCACAAGGAAAAGGCAGGGGAGTCCGGACTTCTAAAGTAGAACAAGGAAAACATTTCCATGTTCAAAAGAAACTTTCAAAAGTATATCGATGGACCGTAATGTGCATATCACCAGCATTCGCGGGTCGCATAGTTTGAATAAAAGCAGACCTAGCATAGCGTACGAAAAGATCTGTGCTTGAGATTGTAGTTCAAAGTTTTGGAAATTGCGTGCTTTACACTCACACCCTTGACACCCAAACAGCGAGGACGGCGAAGATAATTTTGAGAGCTGCATTGCAATTTGGTTAGTTTGATAGCCTTGTTTTGGAAAAATGATGTGTTCCATTTGACAAAATGAAAATAATTATCATTTAACGCTCAATTCACCTTGGTACATTTTGGAAAAAAAATCACAAAAAGTTATCGTTATTCTACATATTTTATTGTTCCATAAAAAATACGCAAGCTTTTTGCAATGCCAGTTAATGCGACGGAACATTTTTTCGAAAATGTATCAAAGTAACAAAGTGTCAGATAAAAGCTTGTAATATAACCCATATATTCTGGAAGACTTATTTCTGGAAGATGAGAAATAAATTTTCCATAACATGGACATTCTGTTTGGTGAACACTCAAATAAATTTGACAATTAGGAAATAAATGAAAAATTTCGAAAACGCGATGTTTGTGAAAATTTAATCCGCGTTATTTTAAATCCACACAACTTAGGATCTTTCCGTTACTACTACTACCACAGAGAACATACGTTCAACTTCGGTCTGCTACTTGTGTAAAACTTTAATCCGACATTTCAAATGTATGTCGTTACGCTCCTGTTAGGTGGCGCTGCAGTTGTGCGATAACTGTTATGTTAACGATTTTCAATAAAAGCCCTAGCAGATAACCTGAAAAGTTTTGTTTGTTTTTCTCTGCACTTTCTTTTTATACCGGCTCCTCATATTAACTTTTACACACGTTTTTCAAGCAGAGGTGTATGGATATCAATTTCTGTTCTCTGTGCTACTACTACTACTACTTCTTTCAGTTCTTTCATAAGACTTATTTTCATTAATAGTGAAGAAATTAATCCGAAGTATCGTCGAGAGAAATTATTTATGTTGCTTTTAAATTCTTTCCTTTTAACAGGGCAAATACATATCATTACATAAGAATTAGTTTTCATACTTTCTACTGAAGACGACGGAGCTGAACCTTCACCCGATCTTTCGGATGATGATGCTGATATTTATGAAAGCATAGACGATTTGTCTATTATTGAACAGGGTCATCATATAGGAGGAGGATGTGTGGCTCATGACGTGCAATTGGCTCTTCACAATGTACTTAATAAAAAATCCGTAACAAATTTCCTGGCTACCGCCCGGAAGCTCTTTAAGACAATGCGAGCACAGCTGTCCATTCGTTCCGTCTACATAACTACCAGTCTTCGATGGCGAAACAAGGTGGGGAATTGAATTATTCACCAAAGATCTAAAACAGAAACACGGATTTGGCACCTTGCAGAGCTTTCTCTGCCTTTATTTTGAAGTTAAAACTGTTAAGTGGATGATAGTTGAAGAATTGTAAAAATTCTCCTTGGGAACCTAAGAACTTTTTTTGTTAAAATCGCTCCGTTAAGAAAATATTATGTTTTCCCAGGCAACTAGTTGCACGATTCGTGTTGGAAACTGTTTTCAGCTTCAAATTATAAGTGTTCCTGTACGTTTCTTTGATGTTTTCATGATAAATTATTCATTTTAAGTTAACACTTACGGTTACGATGTTGCGAAACATCGTTTATTGGAAAATGATGAAAATGTGTAATTTCTATGCGATGACAGCGTAAAATGATTGAATTTTGTATGGGAAGCTTATTGCCAGCAGGGGACAGTAGAGAAATGGCTTTTTATGACAATATTCTTGAGTTTTGGTTCAAAATTACATTAACAAGCAAACATTTGTTGACTGACCAATATCTAAGGAAAATACATCCAAACTTCTTTCAACCAACAGCAATTCGATACAGTAGTGCTTCTAGACGATTTTCACAATGAAACATTGGTAGTAAATTATCTCGGTTCTAATGTATTCGTTAATGAACTTTTATTTACATCTGGTATGTGTTGCATCATGGACGGTGTCGCTTGGAGCGTTCTTGTATGGAACGTCTCTCGTTACCAGTGCGCTTCTTGTACACGGGGCAGTTGTGCAGATCGTGCAGATGCTCTTTGCCATAATAAGCACACTTTGTTGCTTCCTTTTGGCAACCATCCTCCAGATGTCTTTGACCGCATTTGTCACAACGGGGCTTGTTGTCGCAAAAAGTAGCCGTATGATCTAATTGTTTGCACTTGGTACAATTAAATACCCTTGGTACAAGAAGGCGCACTAGGAAAGAAAATATTATCAATTTCAACAAATTTTGGGAGAATTGATCCGGCGAAGGTAACTTGTAGCGAGTCCGACGGTGAATACGTTTTTCTTCCATCTACCACTGTACCTGCATGCAATTGTTTGCATTCCAAAATTTCAACGGTAGATGAAACAGAATCAGGAAGGCGCCCCATACTTTCCATTACGTATTCACACGTCAGGGTCACTGCAGAAACCACACCATTTATCTCCACATCTCGAGATGGGATGTAGACGTAGTACTTGGCAATATAACCTACGTCACTAGCAATTTCATTTGTATTTTTATACGTAGGTGCACCCGCATAATCACAAACCATTCCTGGACCATTTTCCTTATTGTTGACGACCGCTTCCGTTCTTGTTACGAATTATACCCGTATAGTTGACAACGATAAACTAACAATCTCTTATATGGTTTTAACAATATCTCAGATGGTAAAAGGCCAAGTAACAATATGCTGCATAGGCGGTTAAGTTAGGTTACCATAAAAAAATGGCAATTTTCACGAACAAAATTTTTGCTGTACTCTATGCCAAACAGTTGGTATATAATCTACACCGAGTGCAGACAATAAAAAACCTTTCATTGACAATATGGCATACATCAACAATATGTGTCAATGTAGAGTTTGTATGGTGAAAATGAGATTAAATTAGTCGATAACAATAACGTAAAATGTGATGATATATCTTACATTCGAAATATAGTTTGGACTATATAGCAAATTGTTCTTCGTTATGCGGGCAGTGACATTTGTTTTGGTTGACCTGGTGAAATTCGGTCCCCGGATATCGACGCGTCAAATTTATTTTTATGCCCAAAAATTCTCGGGCTTTCACTTTCTGCCGAAAGTAGACAACCCAAGGAGAGGCAGAAGATGGCTGGTAACAGCGCGCCCTAAAAACATTTTTAGGAGGCAAGTCGCCCCCCGTAGAATAATCCATGAAATAACTAATTCAGGAAAATTTTTTTAACTAAATAAATAAAATAAAATTGTTCTTTTTAACCATGCGAAACGATTCACTATATCAGTGATAGATACACAAAACACCAACAGACGAGTGGGAAAAACTAGAGTCCCTAAAAAGAGTCACGACACGAAGAACATGCAACACTTATTTCGTTTAGTTCTCATTTTGCGTGCATGTATGATTTAGATTGGATGCTTGATAGGTAGCTCCTATAGATAGATTTGGTTTCACTCTTGGCGGGACTCTTTGTTTTTTTTAGACTGGATGGAAAATCTGCAACCAGACACCTGAAGAACTCAGGGTGTGGGGATGAGGGTTCCAACTCCTCGACTCATTTAAAACCCACGCTTGCCTAAGCCCTGGACCCTCCCCGGAACCACCTTCCGGTATTACTTCGGGGAGGGTGCTATTGTGCTTGTTCAGCACCCACTATGTCTAACTACTTAGGGCTTTAGTAGTTAGGTGGTTCCTGCGACTTTGGTCGTTTCGCCATTTTTGTTGGAGATCGAGGACGATCTGGGAGGCTGCTACGCATACCGCGTCCCAGACGTCTCGGTCCTGGCACATCCAGAGGACCAAATTGTCCGGAGTCGTGTCGTGACCGCTTACGGCAATCATGCTGGATCTCGCGCCGTCGAAGCGGGGACATACCATATACCAGTACGCGATTCTGGAAGTACCCAGACAACCACAAGTCGCATAACAGTGTTCAAATAGTATCGTATATTCCTATATTTTAAGTCAACATCGCAATTAATTGTGGCCTTCATCGCGTTATGTTTAAATTAAATCGTAAAGAGTGCAAATTTTCGACTTATATACGATGTGTCAATTATTCATCGTACTGCGTTACAAACAAAATCGGATAAACATCGCTAAGCTTTTATCTAAATCGAATTTGTTATAACAAATTCAATCGCATACGATATCAAATCAACTCGTTTAAGAAAACAATGGAATTTGCACGTATATGGCCTCCACTGTTGCACGTATAAGCCATATTTTTTGCATTCTATACGATTTGTGTTCTTACATATATGTTTGCATATCATAGAGACAACTTTCAATATACGTGCATTTTGGTTGTCTGGGTAGCTTCCGAGAATCTTGTACAGGTACCCAGGAACCTGTAGGCGCTGGAGCGAGTTGGCGAGAGCCACCCAACTGGCGCTATTGAATGCGTTTCTTACGTCAAGGGTGATCACTGCTCAGTATCGTACTCCTCGCCTCTTGCGCTGGATTGCAACCTCAGCCGTCTTGGTGACGGACAGAATGGCATCCACCGTCGACTTCCCTTTGCGGAAGCCAAACTGATTATTAGACAGACCGCCTGTATCCTCCGTGTACGTTGTCAGTCTGTTGAGATTAACCCTCTCGAGCACCTTACCCGCTGTATCCAACAGACATATAGGTCTATATGCCGATGGATCTCCTGGTGGCTTCCCTGTCTTTGGTAGCAACACAAGGTTCTGAATTTTCCAGGCGTCCGAGAAGACGCCCTCGTCCGGACACTTTTGCATCACCACCCTGAACATTCCGGGATCCAGCAAGATTGCCGTCTTGATGGCCAGGTTCGGGATACCATCCGGTCTAGCCGCTGTGTTCACCTTTAGCGACTTTGATATCGCAATAAGTTCATCATTCGTCATCGTCGCCTCGTCACCGGCCCCCGTTGTGCCGTTGTCAATGCCCACGTGGTCACGGGTGTTCGGCGGAGCCGTCCACCCTTCCGTCGCTATGACAGCGTTAAGGTCTGGGCTACTGGAACGCTGGTCATGGGACAAATCTACGGCGGCGGGGGCCATGGACTCGGGTCGTGGCTCGGAAAGAGTCCCCCATCGATCACCTGCAGCAGCTCTGATGAACGCTCGGTTGGAGCCGCCGATCCTCTGGTTTTGGCCATTACTACCCGATAGGCGTCACCCCACGGGTTCGCACTGGCCCTCTGACACAGACCCTCGAATCAGGCTCGCTGGCTGGCCTTTATCTCCCTCTTTAGTGTGGCTTTCGCGGCGTCTAGCGCCCCTCTACGCTCGATTCTCTCGGCGTCTGACCGCGCTCTTTGCATCCTCCGGCTTGCGTGGAGGCATTCTTCGGAGGTCGGCAATCGACTCCGTCCACCAATACACCGGCGATCTTCCATTCCTCGGTTTGACTTCCCTCTGCATGATCGCATCGCATGCTCGTGTAAGTGTCATAACGAGTCGTTTCCCCGTGTATCGCTTTCAAGACCTCCGAGTACTTAGACGCATCGGTCCTGACGATGAGGGCCTCACCACGGTTACGCTTGCGGGCCACCTGTCGCTTATCTTTTTCTTTTTTAGTCCTACTTCCCTTCTTCCGGACCTTATTCCAGTGGCTTTCCCTGCCACGCCTGGGGTCGTTACTCACCCCCCTCCTAGCACTAGCGCCTGCTTCCGTGCTGGTTGCCGGGGATTGCCTAGCCCGCTTGGAGGTCGTGGTGCATTTGCAACTTGTTCTGTTCCGAGATTCTGATAAGATGGATGGTTCTAGGCATCGGCAAAATTGTTCTGCAGATCAAGGGCATTCAAAAGATGGGCCGTTCTTTCGGAATTCACCCGCTACGTGGCGCTAATGAGCATGCAAAATTGAGTATTTTCTACTTGTTCTATCTCGTGATTCTGATAAGATAGAAAGTTCCAGTTTTTGGCAAAGCTGTTCAGAAGGTTAAGGGCATTTGAAAGGTGAAACGTTTGAAATTCCCCTGCGCTGATTGAGGATGGTGTATACCATTCAAACCAAGTCTTCAACGCCGATGAAACTGTCTTTTTTTTTAAAAAAAAGATGCCTTGTAGAAATTACATAGATTCAATTGAACGTACGGCACCTGGGTGCAAAGCCTTTAAGGATCGCGTCACACTGCTATTCTGCATATGTATGTAAATATGCGCACATATATACATACACACATGCATACATACGTACACACAAAAATTCATACGTATTCTTACATACACGCATTCACACATACACGCATACGCACATACATACATACACATTTACACATTTATACATGCATATTGTAGATTCTCGGTATGAAAAATACTATAGTAGATAGGTGTAGAAGGGTAGGCGTAGTTAAAAGCTCGCATGTATATGTGTTGTTGTAGCTTGTGCTGAACAACTGCAGTATATTTTCGGAACCATATGAAAAGCTCCGAATGTACCGAGCATGTACAAAATGACCGTTGCGATTCCGATTGTTATAAAAGAGATATCACCTATTATACGTTTGAATAGTAAAAACTGGTCTTTTCGCAACAGCGGATTGGCGCGTGGCCGGTCACCGTAAACCAATTATAAGTAGTTAGTAGTTAGTGTAATAAATGTAGTCGTCCTATAAAATCATTGTTTGATTGTTATAAGTGTTCAAGCGAATAAAGTTCAGTGAAAGTATATGAAAAGCTTAATTGTGTACAATAAAGGAAACTGTTAGAAGATTGTGCTTATCGGCTACAGGGAGAATTCGATTCTTTTCCCTGGACATTTTGCATTTCGTCGGATTTGGTGTAAGAGCGCTATTTCCGGGGGTCACAACATTGGTGCTGTGACCAGGATAGCGTTTCTATGGACATACCGACGTTAGATAATTGGATTTGCGCCATACTAGCCTACTACAAAAGCGCGGAGCGCCATCACGATCATCGAGCGCGTGAATTAATTGGGCGCTGCCATCACGATTTTGCACACATGGACTATTGGGCGCAGTCGTAACGGTTTTTCGGAGTTGGTTAAAGGAAAAATCAAATAACTATAAAAAAATATATATATAAAAAAGGCCTTCAAGGTGAGGACCTGTCCAAATACTTACTTCAAATTTGCATATCTACCTGGTCATTTCTTGATTCGAGCCTGCCAACTACTTCGCCGGAGTTGTCGGTGGCCGGATATTCCTACATTCCTTTCGCGCAATTTGGACTACGAGTGGACTCGACGGGACGCTTCGAGGAGTGCATTGGTGAACGCTAGACGAAATCGATCATACGTATGAGGTTCTGGGTTGGTTGGATGTGCTCAATTCAAATCTGCACGCAAGGAAATCAAAGCTGAGACAACAGATAATAATTACAAGGCCTGAATGACAGGCTCACCAGATCTGTGCATTGCTTCTGGTTTTGGTGCTGTGTGACGTCATCTCGATACGGTGCTCGATCTTTCGGTTGAAGAAGGACGTGATCACTCATTGCTACTGACGGTGTGGACGATTGCTGTTCCAGAAAAACTATATCAATACAAGGCCTATTTGATAGGCTCACCAGGCGAGTTCCTGTCCAACATCGGCTATTTTTCTCTGGACGGTGCTTTGGTGGTTGCTTTTCATCAGGTCCTGTTCAATAGCAGTGTCTAGCCTGATCTTCGTGAAGTTCATCCGGTGCGAGGACCATGTCATCGTCCAGGAAGCAGAAGAATCTGATGCGTAACAGGGACACCATCATCAACTTTCTGGTACGGATCGAGCAGTTCCTGAAAACCACCAAGGAGTTCGATGAGCAGTCGGTGAAAATTCGTTTGGAGAAATTCGAGCAAAAGTGGAACGAATTCGAGGACGTTCAAAGCGACATTGAGAGCACGGAGGACAACGACGAGAACATACCAGAGTACCAGCAGCTGAGGGCTGAATTCGAAGCGAAATATTTCGAGGTAAGGGCAGGGTTGGCGAGAAAATTACCCCAAGTGCATGTGAGACCAAACACTTCCACTGCACACACACAAATTCAAGCATCCGTACGACACCCTCAAATTAATCTGCCAGAGTTCGATGGCAATTTCCAAAACTGGCTTTCGTTTCACGATACCTACGTTGCTTTAATCGACTCCTCGGCGGAACTAACTGACATTCAAAAGTTCCACTACTTACGTGCCTCCCTGGAAGTTGATGCTTTGAAGTTAGTCGATTCGTTTTCGATGAGTGAGGTCAATTATAGGGTTGCTTGGGATGTCTTGGTCGAACGGTTCTCTAACAATTACCTTCTCAAGAAGCGACATCTGAACGCCTTGTTCGAGTACCCTAGGATTAAGAAGGAATCAGCGGCTGGCCTACATGAACTGATCGATTGTTTCGAGCGCATCACGAAGATCCTGGACCAATTAGGGGAAAAGACAACCGGTCGGGGAGCGATGTTGGTACATTTGATGGTTTCGAAGCTGGACGAAGTCATTCAGAAGCGATGGGAGGTGCATGTCACGCCAGAGAGGGAGCCATCGTTTGGATCGCTGGTCGAATTCCTCAAAAAAATCAAAGGGGTTGTGTACAAGACACCACCGGTTGACGTAGACTACGTTAAACCAAGTGATACCTTATAATGTGAGGGAAATTCTGTGTGGCGTTAAAAAGGTTTCAATTATTCGTGCCGGTCGCTTACCATTACCGATAGAAGCAGTTTAAGTCACAATATGACGGGTGCGGCTCTTATGGGACATTAGACCAGCGTTTTGAAGCCAGTATGTAAGAACATACTATTGTACGCTCTGGAGATATTATTTGGTGGCCCTGAAAAGGGCCGTTTGGTTTTATGAAGTCAGTGCGTGGGAAAATTCTCTTGTACACTCTTTATAACTCATTGGTGGCCCTGAAAAGGGCTTTTTGGTTTAAATGATGACACGGTCACGGTTGCTCGTTTTACGATGGACTATCTTTAAGGCCTAGAAGATAGTTGAGGATCTGTTAGGGAA
This sequence comes from Aedes japonicus, assembly GCA_034211315.2. NCBI lineage: Eukaryota > Metazoa > Arthropoda > Insecta > Diptera > Culicidae > Aedes > Aedes japonicus. The sequence goes on along the minus strand of JASCZW010001896.1, from coordinate 15,125 downwards.
TATAAAATTATTAAATTAATGATAGTTTTGCTCATTCTTAGAATCATAATTGCTTAACATTACGAAATGTTTATTCGTATGTGTCTGAATGGCCTGCATCTCGGAATTCTCACCATCGCCGGAACCATCAACAATGCTTTGCATCGTTTGAAGGATTTCAGCAACGACAGGCAGCGGAGGAAATTCTATAATACGTACATACAATCATATATTTTGACTAATGCCTTGTCTCAGCATTCACCATTTAAATACCATACCATTCGGATCATTTGTATACAATCTGAGTTGTAGTATGCCTTTGCATAATTCAACTTCAAAGAATCAAAGATTTGCAATTTATGCAATTTTAGAAAATCTGGATTTCAAGGGTAATAATAAACATTGAAATACTCTAGAATTCAAATTACGATAAAATTCGTTATCAGAAAATATCCGACAGGTTTGGTAATTGTTATGAAAACACAATAATCAATTGCAACATTTTCAGATGTGTAAGCGTCTCTAAAAATGTTCAAAGCTCAGGAAGTTTTATCAAACAGAAAATAACAAAAATTATCTTGCAGTTGTTATAAGGTTATATACAAATTTATAGGGTACATGTCCCTTGACTCAGTCGATTATGTAGCGCACGATTACAATATTAACTATAACTATAACAATAATTTAGCTAGAAACGATATTCAACTAGTTATACCTTTGCTAAGACTTTGCTAAGCGTTTGCTGTACTGGACCATGAAAAGTCACCAACTAACATTATTGAGTCGAAAACTTTCGATGGATATGGATATCATTAAGGATTCTTGTTCGGACGAATTTCAGTAAAGTTTGTTTATTTCATCGCTCTGGGCATTTATTTATATTATCGCTCCGGGCATTCGGCTATATGCGGTATACTATACGCAATATAAAGCTAATTGATAACATCTAAATGACTTTCTCATGTGATCAATCGGCCATTCCATTTCAAAATATTAAAATTCCCACTATATTCATTTAGTTATATAGGTGTTGGTATGAAGAAGCCCTTCGAAAAATACACAACCGCTCACTCTTACTTTTCCTTTGAAAACTTTTATATTCTACATTTTACTATGTGATGAATACATTAGGCCAAAGTTGGGAATATAAGGTTAAATTCGTACCTAAAATATGGTCTATGGTTTTCTTGTGAAATTATTATTCATCTTTCTATGTCAGGTTAATTAGTGAATCCATTATGGCTAAAAAGTTAAGGAAATCGAAATATATATAAATATATTAGATCTCGCAGAAGAAAGAGGGTGAGTTTTATAAAATATCATTATTCTTTGCAATGGGTCGGGGAGAAAAGATTGGTTAATATATGATAAATTCTTATAAATATAAAATAAACACCTGCGAAAATAATTACGCATTAAAATATGTTCAGCGCATTATTTGTATCGATATCATTTGTAGGTTCGTATGATGTAAAAGCACTCGGCGCATGTCATCACCAGAATACAATAAATACTATGTTGAAATTTATTAAGACAAGGAGAGATAACATAGAGATATTCAATTGCTATGATGACATGCACTTTGTCAAATTGATTTAAATTTAATAAATATAAATTTCCTACCTCGAGTTGAAGGACCTTCTCCAGCGTCCCAACTAGTTGTTGGCAACGCATTACCTCTTGCTGCTTTCAATTTCGCCCGATAACTACGAGCTCGCTCGGCATCGGTGCATGGTCGTTTCGGAGGATTTCCCGTATGTTCGCTCTATATGCGCTTCCTGAATCTGCGCAAGCGTTCTGGATCAAATCGGTTAGGCATTATCACTTTCACTATGTTTCTCAAAACGTTTTTCTTCCTAGAGGTAGGACTCTATCCAACGCGAATCGTTAACACAACAGAACAACTGTTTATAACACACTACTAATTGGAATTTACAGAGAATGTTGGTTCGGAATATCATGTTCGACATCGAAAATGGTGTCCGTGATGGGGAATTTGTGTGGTTTAGGGTATGCGACGAAGAGAAACCAAGTTTTGCTAATACCATTGGCTGCCAATCGACAATTTGAAACGAAAATCCCAATCAAACAAACTCTCAAGCTAAATTGAAAATAGCAAAGATGGATTTGTAACTGGTAGGATTTGTTTGTGAAAATAAATCAAAGCTCCGGCATGCTTTGAATTATTTTCACTGATTTTATGGATCCGCTGCATAGTACACTGTTGCCTAGTAACGACTTGGCAAAATCCAATATGACTGCCAATCGACCGAAATCTAAGATAAACTCTTATTCAAATAACTCTCTTAAATTAGAAATTGAATGGATTTATTTCTTCATCGCGGGTTGCGCCAACCAGCTAGGGAAATTTTTCACCGACGGATAATTGTCCTGCTCGCCTTCCATGGAGGCTCTCCCGCAAAGAGTAGCGTTTTTGCAGTCGTGACGAACAAATCGGCACTAGATTAAATGCAAACCGAACGAAATATTAATTTAATTCTTATATAAACAACTCCCTGAACTGGATTGGTTCTCCTCAAAACCAACCAGCTGCGAACGAATCAGCACCATGATATAAGGCGCACAAACCGAACGAAATAAAAGTTTAATTCTTGTATAGACAACTCTTTTAATTAAATTGGTTGTCCTCAAAAGAACAGATTATCAATTTATGGATTGCGCCAACCAGCTGGGTAAGATTTTTACTGGCGGCTCGCCCTCCATCGAGCACCGAACTAAATTTAAGATTAGTTCTTCAATAAACAACTCTTTTATTTTAATTTATTGTCCTCAAAAGGACTGATTATTTCCACCTACTGCTGCTCGCTCCCAAGGACGCTTTCCCCCAAACAGCAGCGTTTTCGAAGTCGCGGCGAAACAATTGCCACGATGAGGTAAGATGGCGGCTTGCACAAACCGACGCGATTGTGCGCCCCCATAATCCGCCATTTAACCTCATCGCGACAACCGCTGTTTGAGAGAGCCTTGGTGCTTACTACCAGCTACTACGCGACCACCAGCTGCCTCTCTGCGAACAGCTCCGCTGCCGGACGAATGAAGCAGCTGCGATCAGCTGCCTGCGACCAGCTACCAGCGATCAGCTACCAGCGACCAGCTACCAGCGACCAGCTCCACACAGCTTCAATGCTGCCAAGCGAATGAGGCAAAATTTTCCTAAGTGTTCATTTTATACCGTTCTCAGCTACATGCGAGACGTACATGGAGAGACAAATCACACGATTGTTTGAAGTCTCTCTCTAATACAAAGAAGAAGATTTTGATGCAAGACGTTCCTTGCTTCGATTTGAAATCTGTGATAGGAAATTTAGTAAATTTACTCTGCAAAATGACATTATGAGACATCACCTTATATTTGCGTTATTTTCAATAGTTTACTATTGTTTGAGAATAATGTTTGACAATTGAACTGGAGAGCGGTAAAATTTCAGACCGATTGAGGAAGAAATCACGTAAATCTATCGTGGATTATTTGAGTTATTTGCGTACAAAACGTACGGTTTTTCGTGACGGTCGCAATATTTTAGATTTTCGTTTGACATCCTACCCTTGCCGTAAGACGTAGTCTACGTCAAAAGCAAACTCCAGTTTTGGATGCAGTATCGGTCGATCAGCACATCTTCCCAACGTCGTTCTCGTCCAGTGGTAGCAAGTTTCACCCAGCGAAAATTTCGGTCAACTCGGTGACTGAACACACGCCATCAAACTGCTTTGCGTGTAGCGATAAGCACTGGATTACTCAGTGCCCCTTTTTCGCTAATCTTCCGGTAGACAAGCGGCTCTGCAGCAACTGCCTGGGTCGGAATCACTTAGCACGAGATTGTCCTTCAAAATTTCGATGCAGGACGTGCTCGAAGAAACACCATTCGTTGTTGCATCCTGTTTTCCCTGGTTCTGGTTTTACTCCCACTTCTACTTCTACTACAACAGCGAATGAAAAGGTGAATACTTCTGCTCCATCAACATCCAGTGGTGCTCCAAACGCTGGTGAATCGGTTTCTAGTTCGATGACATCAATCACCTCTAATATAGCGACGGAGCAACCAAAGTCTCACCTGTTTCTACTCACAGTATTGCTCAAGGTGAAGGACGCATGGGGAAGAACGCATCACGCAAGGGCGCTATTGGACTCTGGATCGCAAGCTAATCTGATGTCGTAAAATCTCTGCAAGCTGCTTCAGCTGTCACTACGGAACAAGAAGGTGGAAATAGCCGGAATTGGACGATCGCGAAACCGCACAGCTTATGATGTTTCCACTACAATCTCTTCTCGGGTGCAGAATTTCTCGACGTCAATGGATTTCTTGGTACTGGGGCAGATTACCGATCTGTCTCGATTCCACTAGCGCAAGGGAAGCTCCCATCGGACATGGTTCTAGCTGATCCAGAATTCAACATCTCTGGTCCGATAGATTTGGTCTTGGGTGCACAGAACTTTTACTCAGCAAACAGAGAGGCGATTGGAACGAGACTCTAATCTACGATCGCAATACCGCGACTTCATGAAGGAGTACATCGATTTAGGCCAAATGAAATGCGTCGGCGAAGCATTTGTGTGGATGAAGGAAAAATGGTATGTTACCTTCCCCACCACCCGGTATTCAAGGAGTCACGTTCTACCACGAAAGTACGGGTAGTCTTCGATGGGTCAGCGAAAACGTCCACGAACTACTCGCTCAACGATGCTTTACTCACCGGTCCTACGATACAGGATGAATTTCTGGATTTGATGATTCTTTTTCGGAAGCATGCCATAGCCTTGGTAGCGGATGTTGCTAAAAGGTACCGACAGATTCGGGTCCACGAAGAAGACACACAGCTTCAACGAATTCTTTGGTGAGTCGATTCGTCAAAACCTGTCCAGGTGTACGAGTTACAGACCATCACTTACGGTTTGTCTCCGTCGACGTTCCTAACTACACGGGTACTGAAACAATTAGTCCTGGATTTGGGTGAGAAGTATAGACTAGCAGCCAATGCCGTGCAAAACGACTTCTACATGGATGACTTTCTATCCGGAGCGGACACAATCGACCAAGCCATACTACTCCAACGGGAAATGCAAGCTCTATTGGCAGAAGGGGGGCTTGAACTTCGGAAATGGTGCTCAAATCACCCGAAAGCCCTGCAAAATTTACCCACCGAGGCATTAGGAGGAGACTCTACTCTGCACTTCGAAGCTGACCAAAAAATCAAAACGCTAGGAGTAGGGTGGGAAACAGGATCAGACCAGTTGTGCATCGAAGTTCAACCATCCACGGACAACGGAAATTCGATCAAGCACAAGATCTTCTCGGCAATTGCGAAGCTCTACGACCCACTTGGATTGGTGTCACCGGTCGTAGCATGGGCGAAGATCCGCCTGCAGCATCTTTGGATAGTCACTGTTGGTTGGGACGATCCAGTACCGGATGATATCGCCTGCAAATGGGAAGATTTCGCAACACAGCTTCCACTTCTAATGAACTACAAGGTACCTCGGCTCGTCGTTCAAGCAGGTTCAGTCTCCGTCCTATTTCACGTCTTCACCAATGCATCTGAAGTTGGGTATGGTTCCCGCATTTATGTACGTTCGACCGGCAAGGAAGGACAAATCAAAATAGAGCTCGTCACGGCAAAATCCCGATTAGCGCCACTCAAACGGCTTAGTCTACCACGGCTTGAGCTCTGTGCTGGCGAAACTCTACGCCAAGGTTTCAGCAGCGCTGGCTCTGGTCGGATTCAACAGTCACGCTCCGTTGTATTCAGGCACCACCCAATACTTGGCAGACCTTCATCGGAAATCTGACGTCCGAAATTCAACACCAACACGGTAGCACTTGGAATCATGTGAAAGGAACTGAGAACACGGCGGACCTCATTTCCCGTGGAATGCTTCCCACAGAATTCATCCCCAATGCTATCTGGAGAGACGGGCCTCCATGGTTGTCTGAAGAGGAAGAAAATTGGCCAAAACATCCAACAGGGACCTCACCAGAAGATCTTCTCGAAGGGCGAAAAATGAGATTTCTGGTACAGCAACCAACGGAATCCAATTTTTGGTTTCATCGTTACTCATCCTTCTGGTGATTTATTTATTTATTCATTCGTCAATCACATGTAGACTACATAATATCATTTACATTTTAGCTTACATTCTATGATTTCGCAGATTTTGGAAATATTTTTTAAATTTTGTCTTAGGCATATTTAGATCAATCATTTCACAATGCTGATTGTACGCGGCTTTTATCTGATTTAGCGGTCCAAATTTAGCATAGTTTGTACGATGACGGTCCAACACGAATAAATTTCTGTTGCGTAATTGTCGAGTAGGAGCATAAAAATTTAATTTTGATAATAAATCACTTGAGTCAATACGTTGCGAAATTATGTCATTTACGAATGAAACCATAGCATATTCCCGACGATCTTTCAAAGTTTGAATGTTGATAAGCATGCAACGTGCTCCATATGATGGAAGAGGGAACACCGTCCATCCTAACTTACGTAGTGCATATAATAAAAACTGCTTTTGGACTGACTCTATTCGTTCTTGATGTTTTTTCATATAAGGTGACCAAACAACGCTACAATATTCTAATATAGACCTTACATATGCAATATAAAGTGTTTTAATTGTATAAGGATCTTGAAAATGATAGCTGAAACGTTTTATAAAATTTAACATATTGCTTGCTTCATGAACTATTGTGTTGTAGTGATCCACAAATGTTAATTTAGAGTCTAAAATAATTCCTAAATCTCTTATTCGATCACCTTTTTCAACATGTTGATTACATAATACAATTGCAACACTAGGTGTACTTTGTTTTCTGCTGTAAGTTATGTGATTACATTTTTTAACATTTAGTTTTAATAGACTTTTACAACACCACTTATGAAAAACTTGTATTTCATTCTGAAAAACATACATATCATCTTCATTACTGACTTCTAAGAATAGCTTCATGTCATCGGCATAGATAAGAACTTTGAGATTTTTTAAAATTAATGAAATATCGTTAACATATAAAATGAAAAGAAGAGGACCTAAATGAGAGCCTTGGGGAACTCCTGAGGTGACATGGATTGTATTTGATGTTTTCTCATTGAATCTTACTATTTGCTGGCGGTGAGATAAGTACGACTCAATCCATTTGAGGAGTCTCATATCAATTCCAATTTTTTGAAGCTTGAAAATCAACATAGGAATATCAATTCTATCAAACGCTTTGCTGAAGTCGGTGTAAAGAGCTTCTACGTGATTACCACTGTCCATTGCAGTTACTGAATAATTTACAAATTCTAATAGGTTTGTAGTAGTTGAACGGCCTTTGAAAAAACCGTGCTGTGCAGTCGTCACTATATGCTTCATTTGACTAAACATATTTTTGTTAATAATTGATTCGAAAAGTTTAGGAATACACGAGATAATGGCAATCCCATGGTAATTTCTAATATCTGATTTTTTACCTGATTTGTAGATGGGTACTAAAAAAGACTTTTTCCATTCATTTGGAAATTTTCCCGATTCAAGTGACATATTGAACAGCCAGAATAAGGGGGATGTGAGTTCAGTTGCTAAATTTTTCATAAATACTAGTGGGATTCCATCTGGTCCTGAACCTTTACTTGCGTCTAAAACTTTTAAACCTTTCAAAATATCTTGCACATTAATTTGACTGATACCTACATTACTTGAAAAATCAGGAAAGTATGAAAAGTATTCAAAGTCACGGTCTTTGTCAGAAAATTTACAATATGTTTCTTGGAAAAATGTTGCAAAGAGGTTACAGATATCCTCTGAATTATCTCCTTCTTTTTCGTCCAAAGTCATTTTTGAGGGAAAGCTACACGATTTTAACTTGGTCTTACCGTAAATGAAGAAGTTTTTTGGACATGACATAATTTCTTTTGAGCGGTTCCATATCATTTCAGCAACGAGTAATTTTCATATTTTTTGATTTGCATGAAACATTGCATACAAGTTTTTGGGGAAGAAAAACGCCGTTTTGCATACTTGGTTCGCCATTTTGAATCTAGCCTTACTTATGAGAAGGGCCTATGGAAAATGCACATGATATCTTCAAAAAATTGTATCTCGGAAACGGTTTGTTCGATTGGTTTGGTGTCTTCGGCGAAGTTTTAGACAATTGTTGGTGCTATATGGAAAAAATATGCACGGTAAAAAAAAAGTTATGTTAATGTGTTTTTTGCTAAAATATAGATTTTTCCTTAAAAGTTACATGTCAATAATTTTTTAATTATCTTCATGTTATAGCTGACTGAAAATGCTATCCAGTGCACAGTAGGTTGTTCTGGAGAAAAATAGGTTACAATGAAAAAATATTTTTTATAAAAAGTTACAATTTTCAAAAAAGCTATTAAGAAAAGTCAAAAAAGTTTGTCATCCTAATTTTATGAAAGTACATCAAATTTGCAAGCAAAAAGTACTTCGGTAACATTTTTCTAAGATGCACCGTTTACAAGATATTACTGATTTAATATTGATTTTTTTATAACTTAATAAGTTTTGGCCCTTTTCGGATGTACTCCGTGTTTTTTCAGTTTCAAAAGTATTTTTTTCGGAAAGATTGGAAAATTTTGAGTTAAAATGACACTGACAGCTTAAAGATTCGAGTGAAATTCTCTGCCTTAAAAGTATTTTGAAAAACAAGTTACAAAATCCCACTATCAGGAACAATGATTTCTTCAAGTGATTTTTGGTGTATTGTGTTGAAAATGTGCATTCAACTCTTGCATATCGCCTAACAGTTTAATTCATTTAAACTGGATGTGTTTATACTGTGCATATTTTCTCTCTATTGCCGAACATCGCCACAGACATCAAACCGATGAGACAACTCGATTTCGAGATACACCTTTTTGAGAACTGCAAATGCAAGCTCCTCAATTAGCCAGATTCAAAAGGGCGAATTAAGCTTATTTTTCAGGGATGGTGATTGTGCGCAATAAAAAATAACATCATATGTTGGATATCATCAGTTTATTTTTATTCCTGTATTTTTATAAAATTATTGTTTACACAACTTTCTCAACAATATCGAATATTTTGGCATCATTGTCAGGACGGGGGCAGCCCATATGGCATAAAGTCGTTTGGCATAAGGTCGTTTGGCATAATGTCATTTGGCATAACCATAATTTGAGCTACGTGGTCATTTGGCATAATGCCCTTTGGCATAATGACCATTTGGCATAACACTTTTGAAATAACATAGAATCCAGGTGGTCATTTGGCATAATGTAATTGGCATAATGTTACTCTTTGTTCATGAAAAACGCGAGAGTAAGACATTACTTAAATGATTATCGACTGGAAAGTTTGGTATTCCTGGATATGGTTTTAAAATCTAGAGTTTATCTAATACTACAAATAAACCTACCCGCTCAAAACACACTTTCTTTTATATGTAATACTATCTCTTTTGTTCTCACGATAAAGTTATTCAATTTTCGTAAAAAGTGGATCTACTCAAGTTTTGAATTTATTCACATTTTACGAAAGTTGAGTAACATTTCCGTGTGAGAAAAAGAGATAAGAATTCAATTTTACTCAGTGACTGAGTAAAATGAAACGAGGGTGTAGACTGAGTAAAAAATATCCAGAACATCTCCAATTCTAGGTTGATTAATCTAGGTTTTTCTCCATAGTAATATTCCCTTCTTTCTAAATAGCAGTTCATCAAAATAGGGCATTCTTAGGTTTCAGGATTAAAATTGAAATTTGAAAATCAAATGTTTTCTTCTCTGATGTTGAACAGTGAATTTTTGGATTGCCTAAATGTATGGTTTAATTATGTTTGGCACAATTTATTCCATACCGATAGAAACGCAATTCGAATTGTCATAAATAGGCGAATATGGAAAGAATTGTAATCTTTCTTGTTTATTAATTAGGTTGTTCTATAAAGTTTTTTTTTTAATTATTTCACATTCTATAATATAATGATCATCTATAACCACCGAACATGAAAACAAAACAATAACAGTTGATGTAAATCGTCCACACCGGAGTTATTCGTTAATTGTCCAGTGTAACTGTTGAGATTGCGTATCAATTATCAGCTTGTTGAGCTTGTACGTCTGTTTGCGTTTCCAGTATTTGAGCCTAACTGTAATTAAGCCCACTGTTTCTGATGAAAAATTAACATACACATTTTCATTCGAAACAATATTTTTCAAACAGTAATCAATGGTAAATAGCCATTATTCCAACTGTATGTCTACTGAATTTTGAATGTCCAAGTTATGCCAACTACCAGCTTTCATTTTCCAATATTTATGCCAAATGGTCATTATGCCAAACGGCCTTTATGCCAAATGACCATTGTTTATCCAACATCTTATGTCAAATGACATTATGCCAAACGACTTTATGCCAAACGACCTTATGCCAAACGACTTTATGCCATATGGGGTAGCCCCGTCAGGACAGTTTGAATAAAGCTTTGCCTTTATTGTATTTTCTGATAGAGGAAGATATGAGTGGAATTTTTGAGTTTAGTTCAAAACACAAAAACCAAACTTTTTTTTTACCGTGCATATTTTTTCTATATAGCACCAACAATTGTCTTAAACTTCGTTGAAGACACCAAACCAATCGGACAAACCGTTTCCGAGATACAATTTTTTGAAGATATCATGTACGTTTTTCATAGACCCTTCTCATAAGTAAGGCTAGATTCAAAATGGCGAACCAAGTATGCAAAACGGCGTTTTTCTTTCCCAAAAACTTGTATGCAAGGTTTCATGCAATATATATATATATATATATATATATATATATATATATATATATATATATATATATATATATATATATATATATATATATATATATATATATATATATATATATATATATATATATATATATATATCTATATATATATAAAAAATGAAATGCTGTCCGTTCGTGACAGCATAACTCACGAACGACTCAATGGAATTACTTGATTTCTTTTTCATTTGATTCGTCTTGAATTCCAACAGGTTTTTAAAATAAAAAATGTACGAAATTTTTTCGGGAAAGTAAAAAAAAATCATTTCAATTAAATTAAATTAAAAAGAGGAGCGAATCTCTCATTGTTATTTAGGACTTTTTGAAAAATTATGCGAAAAACGATAATACACTGGAGTCGTTTATTATGCGAGTTTTTGTTTACGTGGTGTTCAGAATTCACGCGAGGAGATACTGTTCACTTAGATTTTGGCATTAACGCGTTTAAATAATCACTTTTGTTGCTTTTTACGAGGTTTTCGTAAATTACGGGTTTGTACGTGAATTCTAGGAGCTACTCAGTTGTTTTTAAGGTTTTTTTTTTCAGTGCACTAATTCCTGCGTAAAAAGCAACCTCACCCAAGTAACATTGCCAAAACCATCCAGCTTTTCTAAGTTTTATTAAAGTTTTATGAAAGCCACCAGAAATCAATTCGGTTTTATTATGGCAGCAAGAGATGCCAATAGGTTTCAAATTTTAGTCAGGTTTATAAGAACCTAAACAGCTTTTTTACAACAATCTTAAAACCTTAACTTCTAAAATTTTATCCCTATCAAAATTTTAATTTGGCTTTGTAAAATCATAAAATACTGTTTTGAAATACCGTTTTAGGACTCATTCATATTATCTTATTATGGTCAGTTGAAAAAGCATTTTAAAACCATTTTGCTTCCAGTAAATGCATTAAACGGCTAATTGGCAATTTGAAAAGCTTCCAAGCGACCAGATAGTTTTATAGTAACCATTGCTAAAACTGTGATTTCTTGCAATCGCCATATTGGAATGAATGAAATAATTGAAATGTGGAAAAAAAAACACTAAATTTTAAATGTCATACAATTGAACTGTAGATCAAAGTCAAATTTCGGTATTCGTTCAGATAACCTTATTGAATTCCATCAATTTTCAGAAGTTTCTTGATTAATTTATCGAATATATTTCTTTAAATTTTGTTTTTGATGTTGTAAACTCGCATAATTTCCGAGGCGCATTAATTTTCAGCTCTCATCATGCCAATATTCACCATACAATTAAATGCGCATATGATTTGGAGCATGATATGCTAAACATAAAAACTCAATTTGTTTTATATATTTTGCTTTCAAACATAATTTTCCGCAACACTTGAGCTTTTTTCTTAGCCATTATTTACTGTCGAATGAATCAGAAGAGCAGAGAATCGAACAAAGCAGAACAACAAAAACCAACCACGATATCGCCGTGAATTTTGACAGCTGTGGCCATTCGGCATTATCTTTCATAATAACATCTTTCACTAGAACATTTTCAAAATCTTTATGGTCTTGGAAAGGTTTTATTAATTTGTTCTCACAACCGTCTAAAGAGTGGGCCACTTTGTACACATTTCGGCTTTAGAGATGCATAGAGGAGCTGTTGGTGGACAAAACAGTTTTGAATGTAGTTTCATCAACAAAGCCGGGAGGAGCGCTATACGGCTGGAATAGAACTGAAATTGTTACTTGGGCAGTGTAAACGTGTAGGTTCACGTATAAAGTGAAACGTTTGTATTGGTGATATCTCGCAGCGAGATGTAAATAGGAGTGAAGTTCGATGGAGAATGAGAGTATTAGTTTTTGTATTCTATGTTGATCTGACAGGTGTATAAAATGTTTTCTCATTGAATCTTACTATTTGCTGGCGGTGAGATAAGTACGACTCAATCCATTTGAGGAGTCTCATATCAATTCCAATTTTTTGAAGCTTGAAAATCAACATAGGAATATCAATTCTATCAAACGCTTTGCTGAAGTCGGTGTAAAGAGCTTCTACGTGATTACCACTGTCCATTGCAGTTACTGAATAATTTACAAATTCTAATAGGTTTGTAGTAGTTGAACGGCCTTTGAAAAAACCGTGCTGTGCAGTCGTCACTATATGCTTCATTTGACTAAACATATTTTTGTTAATAATTGATTCGAAAAGTTTAGGAATACACGAGATAATGGCAATCCCATGGTAATTTCTAATATCTGATTTTTTACCTGATTTGTAGATGGGTACTAAAAAAGACTTTTTCCATTCATTTGGAAATTTTCCCGATTCAAGTGACATATTGAACAGCCAGAATAAGGGGGATGTGAGTTCAGTTGCTAAATTTTTCATAAATACTAGTGGGATTCCATCTGGTCCTGAACCTTTACTTGCGTCTAAAACTTTTAAACCTTTCAAAATATCTTGCACATTAATTTGACTGATACCTACATTACTTGAAAAATCAGGAAAGTATGAAAACTATTCAAAGTCACGGTCTTTGTCAGAAAATTTACAATATGTTTCTTGGAAAAATGTTGCAAAGAGGTTACAGATATCCTCTGAATTATCTCCTTCTTTTTCGTCCAAAGTCATTTTTGAGGGAAAGCTACACGATTTTAACTTGGTCTTACCGTAAATGAAGAAGTTTTTTGGACATGACATAATTTCTTTTGAGCGGTTCCATATCATTTCAGCAACGAGTAATTTTCATATTTTTTGATTTGCATGAAACATTGCATACAAGTTTTTGGGGAAGAAAAACGCCGTTTTGCATACTTGGTTCGCCATTTTGAATCTAGCCTTACTTATGAGAAGGGCCTATGAAAAATGCACATGATATCTTCAAAAAATTGTATCTCGGAAACGGTTTGTTCGATTGGTTTGGTGTCTTCGGCGAAGTTTTAGACAATTGTTGGTGCTATATGGAAAAAATATGCACGGTAAAAAAAAAAGTTTTGTTTATGTGTTTTTAACTAAAATATAGATTTTTCCTTAAAAGTTACATGTCAATAATTTTTTAATTATCTTCATGTTATAGCTGAATGAAAATGCTATCTAGTGCACAGTAGGTTGTTCTGGAGAAAAATAGGTTACAATGAAAAAAAATTTTTTTTAAAAAATTACAATTTTCAAAAAAGCTATTAAGAAAAGTCAAAAAAGTTTGTCACCCTAATTTTATGAAAGTACATCAAATTTGCAAGCAAAAAGTACTTCGGTAACATTTTTCTAAGATGCACCGTTTAGAAGATATTACTGATTTAATATTGATTTTTTGATAACTTAATAAGTTTTGGCCCTTTTCGGATGTACTCCGTGTTTTTTCAGTTTCAAAAGTATTTTTTTCGGAAAGATTGGAAAATTTTGAGTTAAAATGACACTGACAGCTTAAAGATTCGAGTGAAATTCTCTGCCTTAAAAGTATTTTGAAAAACAAGTTACAAAATCCCACTATCAGGAACAATGATTTCTTCAAGTGATTTTTGGTGTATTGTGTTGAAAATGTGCATTCAACTCTTGCATATCGCCTAACAGTTTAATCCATTTAAACTGGATGTGTTTATACTGTGCTTATTTTCTCTCTATTGCCGAACATCGCCACAGACATCAAACCGATGAGACAACTCGATTTCGAGATACACCTTTTTGAGAACTGCAAATGCAAGCTCCTCAATTAGCAAGATTCAAAAGAGCGAATTAGAAACTTATTTTTCAGGGATGGTGATTGTGCGCAATAAAAAATAACATCATATGTTGGATATCATCCAGTTTATTTTTATTCCTGTATTTTATAAAATTATTGTTTACACAACTTTCTCAACAATATCGAGATATTTTGGCATCATTGTCGGGACGGGGCAGCCCATATGGCATAAAGTCGTTTGGCATAAGGTCGTTTGGCATAATGTCATTTGGCATAACCATAATTTGAGCTACGTGGTCATTTGGCATAATGCCCTTTGGCATAATGACCATTTGGCATAACACTTTTGAAATAACATAGAATCCAAGTGGTCATTTGGCATAATGTAATTGGCATAATGTTACTCTTTGTTCATGAAAAACGCGAAGTAAGACATTACTTAAATGATTATCGACTGGAAAGTTTGGTATTCCTGGATATGGTTTTAAAATCTAGAGTTTATCTAATACTACAAATAAACCTACCCGCTCAAAACACACTTTCTTTTTATATGTAATACTATCTCTTTTGTTCTCACGATAAAGTTATTCAATTTTCGTAAAAAGTGGATCTACTCAAGTTTGAATTTATCTACATTTTACGAAAGTTGAGTAACATTTCCGTGTGAGAAAAAGAGATAAAATTCAATTTTACTCAGTGACTGAGTA
>JASCZW010001895.1:0-186330 GCA_034211315.2 Aedes japonicus | reverse complement strand
TTTTTTTTTTTTTTAATAATCATTTATTTGTACAGGCTCAATCGAATTAACTTTACAGAGCCAAATTTTCATATTTTTATACATCATTTATCTTAAAACTAAAGTTAGGAGGATAGAGCCGATTACTCGCGGCCGTCTCGAGGTTAATAGGTATAACAAATTACGGATGGGAAGGAGGGTGGGAATTTAAAGTATGGTTACATAACACATTAAATTTAAATTCAGAATTATCTAAACACTTATAACTATACAACTTATGGTTTTCTTTTGACTTGAACATTTCTTGAAAAAGAAAAAAAAACACACACATACACATATAAAAAAAAACTTATTCTAAACATACAGGTTAAACTAACTACAATCTAATGCTAATGTTAGTCAAAAACACATAAATGAGTTTCATGTACTCCAAATCACGTACAGCCAAAATATCTCGAATTGGCACATTGGGTTGTCTACCTCGAGCCCGAAGGGAATCATAAAGCTCAGATCTGACTCCAGAATGCTCAGCACAAGACCAAATAACGTGATCTGCGTCCTGATAGCCTTGTCCACACTCACAGAGATTGCTGTCGCTCAGCCCAACCCGGTATAAATGAGCGTTCAAAGAATAATGATTCGACATGAGGCGAGACATGACACGAATGAAGTCTCGACCCACATCCATCCCGCTAAACCAAGATTGCTTCGACACCTTTGGGATGATAGAATGTTGCCATCGCCCCAAATCTCCTTTACTCCATTTATACTGCCAGCTGACGAGTGACTGTTGACGAAAAATAGGAAAAATTCGTTGAAGGCGATTTGTCGATCACAAATATCGCCTTCCATAGCACCCACCTTTGCAAGCGAGTCCGCTTTTTTATTGCCCAGAATTGAACAATGAGATGGAACCCATACAAAGGTGATGATAAAATAACGCGAAGATAAAGCACTTAGAAGCTCCTGTATTTTCATGAGAAAATACGAGGAGTGCTTTACCGGCCTCAATGAGTGAATAGCCTCTATAGAACTGAGACTATCCGTGAAAATGAAGTACTGATCCGGTGTTAATGAGGCAACAATTTCTAGCGTAAAGTGTATTGCCGCTAATTCAGCAACATATACGGAACAAGAAGCTTGAAGTTTACGGTTGGCGCTATAAATTTCATTAAATATACCAAAGCCCGCTGACTTCTCTATCAAAGATCCGTCTGTGAAGAACGATTTAGTGGAATCAACTTAGCTAAATTTTGCAGCAAATATCACCGGAGCAATCATAGGACGATGATGCTTTGGGATTCCACGAAGCTCCTGCTTCATGGATAAATCAAAATGAACTGAATTGTCGAAATCGGAGAAACAAACACGATTGGAAATGTTCGGCGAAGGGCTGACATCCTGTGTTATGTACAAATGGTACAAGGTCATGAAGCGAGTTTGAGGATTCAACTCAAGGAGCTTCTCAAAATTTTCGATCACCTGGGGGTTCATAACTTCACACCTGGTGAGGAGTCGGAGAGATAATTTTGAAAACCGATCCGAGAGTGGCAACATGCCAGCCAGCACTTCAAGACTCATGGTGTGAGTCGAGTGCATGCAACCTAACGCGAAACGAAGACACCGATATTGAATACGTTCCAGTTTAATGAAGTGCGACCGAGCCGCTGACTGAAAACAAAAACTACCGTATTCCATAACCGACAAAATCGTTGTCCGGTACAACGTTAGAAGATCTTGCGGATGTGCTTCCCACCAGGTCCCGGTAATTGTGCAGAGAAAGTTGATCCTTGGCTGGCACTTTCGCTTCACATACTCAATATGGGATCTCCAGGTGCACTTAGAATCGAACCAGACCCCAAGATATTTAAATGACATAGAATGAGCTATCGGCTTACCCCAAATTTGAAGCTTCGGTTGTGCTGGGTTATGCTTCCTTGAAAAAACTACCAACTCAGTTTTCTCCGTAGAGAATTCGATACCTAGCTCTAGAGCCCAAGTAGACAAATTGTCTAAGGTATCCTGTAAGGGTCCTTGCAGATCGACCCCATTGGGTCCCGTGACAGACACTACGCCGTCATCTGCAAGTTGTCTCAACGTACAGTTGTCACTTAGACAACCGTCAATGTCTTTGACATAAAAATTATACAAAAGGGGCTCAAACATGATCCCTGGGGAGACCCATGTAGCTAAATCGTGAAGCTGTAGAGGTTCCATGAGAGAAGCTCATATGTTTCTCTGACAGCAAATTGTACAAAAAATTGTTCATTAATGGTGAAAAGCCACAAGCGTGGAGTTTATCTGAAAGAACTTCAACAGATACTGAATCAAAAGCCCTCTTTATGTCCAAGAATACAGAAGCCATTTGCTCTTTTTAGCAAAAGCTAACTGAATATCTGTGGACAGCAACGCGAGACAGTCGTTCGTTCCCTTACCCCTACGGAAACCATATTGAGTATCTGAAAGCAGGTTGTTCGTCTCAACCCATTTGTCCAGACGGAAAAGGATCATTTTCTCCAACAACTTTCGAATACAAGATAACATCGCGATGGGTCGATAGGAGTTGTGGTCGGACGCGGGCTTACCAGGTTTTTGAATGGCAATAACTCTCACCCGTCTCCAATCATCCGGTACAATGTTGAGTTCCAGAAACTGATTAAACAAGTGCAACATGCGCCTCTTCGCGACGTCTGGGAGGTTCTTGAGCAAGTTGAACTTGATCCTATCAGCGCCCTGGAGCCGTATTGCCACACGAAAGGAGTGCGAGAGAGAACTCTACCATTGAAAAGGGTTGGCCAATCTCATCTATCGAATTCGTGTTTTCGCGAGGAATCATCCGTGCCGGCACAGAATCTGGACAAACTTTTCGCGCGAACTTTAGGATCCATTGGTCCGAGTACTCCTCGCTCTCGTTGTTCGTAGTTCGGTTACGCAACCTTCGCGCCGTGTTCCAAAGAGTACTCATCGACGTTTCGCGCGATAGCCCGTTCACAAATGTTCGCCAGTAACCGCGTTTCTTGGCCTTGATGAGGCTCTTAAGTTCGCGTTCGAGAGCCGTGTATACTTCGAAGTGCTCAGGTGTTCCACGTCTACGGAAAACTTTAAACGCGTCGGACTTTTTACGGTAAACCTCGGTGCATTGCTGATCCCACCATGGAGAAGGAGGTTTCCTGCGAGATGACGTCCCTGGAACTGGTCGAGTTTGAGCTTGAAGCGCGCTGTCTAAGATCAGGTTGGAGAGGAAGTTATACTCTTCCAGCGGTGAAAGCCTTTCTACCGTCGTTACGGCTTCATCTACTGCTGTCCTAAACTTTGTCCAATCGATGTGACGGGTAAGATCATACGTGACGTTAACAGATTTCGACGGATTGAACCCGGTGGCAACCGAAATTTTTATGGGCAAGTGATCACTACCGTGGGGATCTTGAATCACATTCCATGTGCAATCCAACGATAATGAATTCGAACAAAGTGTGAGGTCTAATCTACTGCCAACTGAGGATGTACCAGCCAAACGTGTTACTTCTCCATTGTTAAGTACTGTCATATTGAAGTTGTCACAGAGGTCATATATCAAGGAAGATCGGTTGTCATCGTACAGTTCTCCCCAGCCTGTACCGTGAGAGTTGAAATCTCCCATGACCAACCGTGGAGAAGGAAGGACCGAACAAATATCTGAGAGTTGTTTTCGGTTTATCGAGGCTCTAGGAGGAATATATACAGAAGCAATGCAAAGGCTTTTATTTTTAATAACAGCCTGACATGCGACAACTTCAACACCTGGAATATGAGGAAAATTCACTCTATAGAAGGAGTAGCAGTTTTTGATCCCCAAAAGTACTCCCCCTCCACGCGAATCCTCACGATCAAGACGAATAATATTGAAATCATGAAACGGAAGATTGATTTCGGAAGAGAGCCATGTTTCACAAAGAGCGAATGCATCACAACCGGTAGTGTGAGCTAAAAATTTGAATGATTCCAATTTAGGAATCAAACTTCGACAATTCCACTGTAGAACAGTGATCAAATCCCCGACCTCATTTGGAAAATTATCCATCGAAGGAGATGATAGCTGCAAGGATGGGCCACTTAATTGTCAATTGCTTCAAAAAAGTCTTCACTGTTGGAAGCATTGCCAAAACAATGCTTTTGAGAGGGTCAGAAATTTCGAGGTAACTTAAAGATACCTTCGGCAATGTCATCAAATGAGAACAGCCCACTTGAGGAGGGGGCTTCTGTTCTTAAAATTGGGGCTTCAGGGGTTTTGGATGTCCCCGGGAGAGATGGAAAGTCCTGGGTGTAGTTAGTACTACGGAAACCAGGAGGAATTGTGTTTTCCTTTTTTCCACCTCTTTTGAAATGGGCAAGCTGGTCTCGGGCTTCTTTTCAACAACTTTCCGTGGGCGGACGCGTCTTCGCTTCCTTGAAGCACCTTCCGGAAAAGTGAACGACGTTCCCTCTTCAGCCGAATCAAAGTCAGACTCGTCATCTGACAGAGGAGCAAAGGGATTTGTATTGGCATCGGGTGATGGTGAGGCTTTTTTAACCATTTCAGCAAAGATTGCCTGGAACGCTGTTTCAGCGAGCGTTCTAATTGTTCCCCGCGTTGTTTGTACGCCGGGCACGATGAGAGAGCATGAGGAGGAGTTCCTTTGCAGAAAGCGCATTTAGGTGTGCTGTCTGCGCACGCGCCATCCTCATGTCTTCTCCCCGCAGTTGGAGCAGCGCGCCTTATTGCCGCAATGGGAGGTCGTATGTCCCATCTGCTGGCATTTCTGGCAGATCATGACCCGAGGTACAAACAATCGCACAGGTAGCCGAAGTTTTCCCAACTCGACGTATTGAGGGAGGGCTGAGCCAGAGAAGGTCACGCGAAACGAGTCTGACGGTGTACACTTTTTTTCGCCCTTGTTGGTCGACACTGTGCCAAGTTGGCGAACATCAAGTATCTTAACTGGGGAAGCAGAGGGTTCTTAAATCGACCAACCCCCGCTTCAGCAGGATCTCAGGGGTCAGACTCGTTTCGGAGACCACACCTTCAATTTCAATACCCCGAGCTGGGATATACACTCTATATTCTAGAGTAAAGAGCTGGAGACAGCAATCTCATTAGCTTGCTTGAGATTGGACACAACGACCCGAAGTTTATTGGGTCTGACTTTAATTATCTCGGTCACGGCCGAGAATCGCTTCGTCAGATCATCAGAAATCTGACAAACATTTAGAGGTTTCGATTTGGGCTGAAAATAAACAACCCCTGGACCAGTTGAACTATCTGGATAAGCACGTGATCTGGTAACTCTATGAGCTACCTCATCATTTCGTGCCATAGATGATTCATCTTGCGATAAATCATCCATGGCTCGCTTGTGGGAGCTTATCACGCTCAACCACTAACGTAATTATCTACAATCAATCACAGATAAACAAACTAAACCTAAACAAAAAACTAAAACTAAATACACTCTCACACACACTATCAATCACTCTCCACACTCCACACACACTACGATGAAAATCGCTTATCTTATATACTACTAAAAAACTTCTCTTATATGTATCACGGATCTACTGCAGCTGGGCGACGAATGTGTGCTGCTGCTGCCGAGCGACGATGAGTGACCGCGTGTACCGTCTAAGCGTGGAGCTAAACGATGACGATGATGTTGCTGGTCGGTGGTAGTTGGTGGATGGAAGAATACACGCTACACTCGATGAGCTGCTGGTATGCGTGCCGTATAGATGCTGGACAATATGGCTTCTCGATCGTGGCAATATTGCTAATTGCAATCAATGACGTTGTTGCACCACTTATCACACAATGTTCTCTTCTTCAGTAAACCAAGACTGATTTCACTCGCGACGATTTCACTGGCGATTTAGAAAAACTGATACTGAAGACTGTAAACACTCGTTAAAAGCTTCCAAAGCAACGGAAAGCGGACCGAACGAACTGTACCGTTCGCTTGTTCACTGGGCAATGCGATGCGTTTTTAAATCGCTGCGTTTGGTGAAGCCTACAAATGAGAATGTAAGAAGCGAGACACTATTAAATTATACGCTCACAGCAGTTTTCGCGAGAAAACAACGGCGATTTATAATTTTATTGAGTAACTGATAAATCGTTTTTTTTTTCAGTGAATCCTAGATGCTGATAATTATTTTTCACTTACTGTTTGATACCTGAAAATGCACCCTCCTTCATGCTTGTTTTATTCTGACATAATAATTCTATAATGATGGTCCATGTCGGTACCAGTGTGCACCGACTTGGCCTTATTTTAGGTTTTTGCTCCTCGTATACGATCTAAGCATGTTTTCAGTGGAAAATGTGACATGAGAAAATATGTTCGTTGAATTTTGGAGAGAGATATTTTCGCATATATAAGAGAGAGGATAATGAATTATCGGCGAAAAAGGAGAGATGAAAATGTTAACGGTGCGCTACTCATCGATAACCTGCTTGAGAGAGAGTATAGTTTTCACCCAGGTGAGTTAGAATTTCGATCTCCGGTTGAAATACAAGAGATAAATCAGCGGCCCAAGATGACTACACACTTAAAAATTATGAATTTTACACGAGACCTAATTCATGTTTGTAAATAGTCCGGGAACGTAAAGTCGGGGAACGTAAAGAAAGATTTCGTGTAAAATTATGTCTCCTGAAACTGAAACATACGCTATTCGACAAAAGATGTGTTCGGTTGAATTTATTCTCTTATCTCTTTCAACACATTCTTATGCGCTAAAGGACGCTTGCATGTGTCGGTCTCAGGGACAGAAATTTACACGAGATTTTGGTAGTGTGTACCTTAGGGAATGCTGGACAAGGTGGGAAACGAAGAGGTCAGCTCATTGCCAATTTTAACCTTGAGAGTTCTGCCACAAAGATACGATTTGATTCTACAAGTGCTTAGAACTTGGCTACTACCCGTCTCGTTGGAAGTTAGCTGAAGTTATTCCAATCCACAAGCCTGGCAAAGATCCTATGCCTTAAGCTATCGCCCTATCAACTTATCAACATCCTCCCTGAAGTTATTCGAAATTCTGATCCTCAATCTCCTCAAACGTATTCATTCCAGAGCAGTTCGGTTTTAGGAGAACTGTTCATTGTCAAGGATAACTAACATTTTAAGGTGGAACATTTCCATTTCGAAAACATCTCCCATGGCATTGTTGGGCGTTGAAAAGGCATTTGACTATGTCTAGCATGAAGGTAACGTTTGAAAAAATTGCCGATTTTTCATGGGCTTACATTCACCCGCACTGAAAAAACTACCCATGCAGCATCAATCATAGTAACCCATGAGTAAGCAGACAAAATTTGACAGCGCTTTCAGTCGAACTCTAACCGTAATGGCAATGATGCAGCGGCAGTGGCTGAATAAGATGGTGAACTCGATTTTCCCGGCGAATCGCGACGTGGCGGTGGTGATGGACGACGACACCGTTATCACCCTGGATGGCAACGCCTGGCAGGGCACTTCGTATTTTACTTCCCCCATGAAGGAAGTGAGCTCCAAGGTGATGTAAATTCACACACCAAGTTCCCCAAGAAGGTGCTGCTATGCCTGACAATCAGCGAGAAGGGGATGTCAAAGCCGCTCTCCGTTCGCTTCGGACTGGCCGTGAACGGGGAAATTTATAGTACAAAATGCCTGCCGGACGTTGAGTCGTTCATCAAGAAATACCATAAGCCGACGCCGGATCTGGCGTCGGCCCACTACTAGAAGCGATCGATGGAGGAGATGGAGCGGCTGAATATCGATATGGTACCCAAGTCGGCGAACCCGTCCAACGTCCCCCAGCTGCGTCCCATCGAGAATTTCTGGGCCAACCTGAAGCGTAAGAAAACTGAGGAAGAATTGATAAATAAAACGAAGAAAGAACTCAAAAACATGCCTGCAAATGTTACTGTTTATAACCTGCAAAGATTCAACTTACCGATCAAAAACTATTTAGTGGATAGACAATTTGAGATCTTCTTGAGCAGTTGACGCCGGCGCCGGCTCCACAAAAGAGCCTTCTAGGACAGATGTCCCTCGCATTGGTGGCGGTGTTTTGTTTATGTCATCTACAAAAGCTCTGACTCGAGGTCTGACACGTAAATTCCATGGAGGTCTGGATGTTCTATCCGACTACTTCAAAAGTTGGAAGATTTGTATCCATGTGGCAAAACACACAGACCATTTGACAATTTGTAATTTCAAAGTTCACCTCGGTACCCCCCCCCCCCCCCCTTTGATTGGACCAGTGAAGTTGCATATCTCGGTCGCACCTTTGACAGTAAATTGCTATTTAGATGCCTCGTAGACAAAATAACTACAAAGTGCACAATCTTCAAGAAGTCTTTAAATCCTGCCATCAACAGGAGAACCTCTCTTTCACCTACAAATAGGCCTGAAATCCACAAGCAAATATCCTTCAGGTTACGAAATATTCTTTGCCAGTTTGGGAGACATGCGCCAAATACCACCATGTTAGACCAAAGATCATTCAAAATAATTTCCTGAATAATGCTGATCAGTCCTCCGAGGACTATAAACTCCGAGATCCATCGCCAGGCTGCAAGAATGGAGAATGTTGACCCTGTCTAGTGACAGATCTCCTAATCAGATCATCCGTGATCTTGCATGATAGTTTTATGTTAGTAAAAAGTTGTAAGATAGGTATCAAATCATTCAATATAAAAAGGTAACGAATTTCGGTTTGTTTGTACTGGCACCCAGGCGAGAAGGAGTTGTACGTCGTGAGCGATTAAAGCCGATCCGGCATTTACAACGCCATTCTGAGGCAAGGCGACATCATCGAATGGAAGCCTGGTTACAGCGGCCAGGGCATAGAAATTAAATATATTCCTCACCAAGTTCCTGAAAAAAGTTCCTTCTATGGTTGACGAGACGAAAATGTGCGCGGTTCTTTCCTTCGAGCTTGCGCTGAACAGGGCGATATACAGTATAAAGTGCCTACCATATTTTGCAACCTTCATTAATAAGTATCACGTGAAGGAGGATGTGGTCTTTTAGCCGGACCTGGCCTCCTCCCATTGTGCCATTAGATTACTGGAGAAAATGAACCAGCTGAAAATGTGGACGTTGAACCGGAGACCACCAACCTTTCAACATCTCCCAGGAGCAGTTGATAGAAACTGTTTGGGTGAACATCAACCGGAAGATCTACTCCAACAATCGACGACTGTAGTTAAGATGCTTCCGGGAACTGCCCAAATGTGGTGTTTTTGTTAACGGGATGGAATATCTGCATACAGACTCCTGAAGAACTCAGGGTGTGAGGATGAAGATGCCAACTCCTCGACCCACTAAAAACCCACCCGTGCTTCTAGCCTTGCCCCACCCCTCGGAACCACCTCTCGGTATCACTTCTGGGAGGGGTCTATACCACGTTAAGCACCCGCTTATGTCTAACTACATGAGACTTTAGTAAATAGTTGGTCCCTCTGAAAATGAACCAACTTCCTACCAGCCAGACCTGTTGGATGCAGCCAACATACAGGATGGTTTCACTCACATGTTGACGGCTGTCAACATCAATCGATGAAGTGGACTGTCAATCCGTTGCCACATCACCGACGCACGAAGAGGCTTGCTTTGGCTCACTGCCAAATTTCTAGGAGCGGAATGGTTTGCTGTTCTGCGTTCCAAGTTCTGAAAAGAACTATGATTTCAACTCTTTCGAGAAACACAGGAAACAAGCAACTCCATGATCCGGACGGATGAACCAAGAAGGGCAATTTCTTGTTGAAACTAAAACCACTACTTTGCTTTTGGTTGATATTTATTTCTTCACGGTCAAAATTATACTGATACAGATTTTGTGTTGTGCTCTACTTTTATAGTTAAAATATTGCGTCAGCCGCTTCTCATTGGCTATCACTGCGCAACACAAATAAAAAAGAAACTATGTTCTGATTGGTTAGTATGGGAGGGGAAGCCGATTGCCCGCGGCAGCTCGGGGTTAGTGCGAAAAAAAAGGAAGGGAACAGGAAGAATGAAGGGAACTGTCACTGCTGCGACTGATGCAACGCTCGGTAATCTGCAGGTGTAGGGTGACTAGGAGTAACATGAAATTTATTCGCTGTTGGGAACATCATCATCCACGCAATTCGGTAGTCCATCAGCAAGTAATACATCGGTGACTCTTGGCTTGTTATCATCTATAGGTAAAATAGAAAGTTTCGTTATTGGACGTCGATAAACTGTGTCTCCCACCTTAACATCAACAACTCTCACTAAGTTGTCTTTTCCAGGGTACGAGCGAACGATTCTTCCCAACTTCCATTGCTTGAAGAATCTGATTTTTACCTCTTGGTTGTAAACATACAAGATAATCGTGGACCCACGATTGCCAAAAATGTTCTCTTATTTGCTGTAGGTGTTGCCACCTAGACAATCTATTCGTACTAAGGCCTTCATAGGAAGGCTCAGGGACAGTGGTTAGTGGTTTTCCAATGAGAAAATGGGAAGGGGTAATAACTTCTCCTTCAGTTGGGTCATCGGAAAAAGAAAACAAAGGTCTTGAATTAAGAATTGCTTCAACTTGAGTAAGCAATGTGTAGAATTCTTCGAAAGTCAAGGGAGTTTGCTTCAGTATACGTTTGAGATGATACTTTGTACTTTTTACGGCGCCTTCCCATAAGCCTCCAAACGCTGGAGCTTCTGGAGGAATAAAGTGCCAAACAATTTCCTTGGTTTGGCAGAAGGATTCGATAGCGTGGACAACGGCGTGATCATTGAACAAAACAAAAAGATCGTGTAACTCTGTGCGGGCTCCTCGAAAATTGCTACCATTATCCGAATGCAATTTTCGAATTAAACCTCTACGACTGATGAACCTTTGCAGAGCAGCGATAAAGGCAGCAGAAGACATGTCTGACACTAATTCTAGGTGAACGTATTTTGTTGCCAAACATACAAAAACTGCAATATAAGTTTTTACGAGAATTGATTTCCTCACACCATGTTTGATGATGAAAGGACCCGCATAATCAACTCCAGACACTTCAAACGGGGAAGAAGGCGTAACACGACTTTTTGGCAAACTACCCATGTATTGAATAGCGCCCTTAGGTTTGACCCGGTAGCAACGAACGCATCCTCGTGTAATTTTCCGTACAGCCGATCGAGAACCAAGCATCCAAAAACGTTGGCGAAGAGCGGATAATAAACCGGACGGTCCGACGTGGAGGTTTTCTTCGTGGTAAGCTCGAATGAGAAGATCAGTCAGAGGGTGATTTGGCAAGATATACTGATGTTTTAGAGGAGCACGAGAATTTTGAATCCGTCCTCCAACGCGTAGAGCCCCACCTTGTAGAAAAGGTCCTAGCATCCCTATTTTGCGACATGGTTCTCCATTTGCAACCCTTTCAATTTCATTCTTCAGTACATCTTGTTGAATAACCTTCACAATCGTATGGAGCGATGATCTAAGTTCGTCAATGGTAGGGAGAGATTGCTTGATACGGTTCTCGGAAACCTTTATTCGACAGTTTCCAATAAAACGTTGCACGTACTCCAGTACACGTTGCAATACACGGAATGAACTAAACTTCTTGAATAGAGGAAGATCGTCAGAATTCGTAATCGGCAACACAACTACCGGAGCGGACCTAATATCTGGAAGCTGTTCTTCAGGAATATCTTCAGTATTGGGTTGATCGAATGAAGTGGATCTCAAAACTCAGGGCCATCCCACCATAACGAATTGGATTTCAGAACTCCCTGTAGTTGTCCCCGGGAAACCACATCAGCTGGATTGTCTTTTGAACGTACGTAATTCCACTCATGGTGACCATTCTCAACAGTGATTTCAGCTACACGATTGCGTACAAATGGCTGCAACATTGATGGGGGTGTGCGGAGCCATGCTAGAACAATTTGGATGTCTGACCACAAAAACACGGATGAGAATTTAACTTGCATGGTTGGAATAGCTTTTTGGATTAGTTTCGACAATAGCAAGGCAGCACAAAGCTCTTTACGAGGAATCGTCAAATCTTGGATAGGGGCAATTTTTGACTTGCTACGGAGAAGCTTAACTGAGATCAAATTATTGGCTTGGACACAACGAACATAAAGACAAGCTCCATAGGCTATCCCTGAAGCATCAGCGAATCCATGTGACTCTACATATTCGTATTGTGGAACCATGACATGTCTTGGTATACTAATGTCCCTAACCTGAACCAAGGAGGATCGAAACTGCAACCAAGAATGAAGAATTTCACCTTCAAGGGGGTGTCCCAACCAATCTTTGAGGTCCAAGTTTTCTGCATAAGATACTTAGCAAGCACGATAACTGGGGACACTAGTCCGAGTGGATCAAAAAGTTTTGCGATTTCTGAAAACATGCTTCTTTTTGTGAACGGTAACATCTCGGACAGATCAGGATTGATTGCAAAAAGAAATGCATCATCGTTTGGACTCCAAAGAAGACCGAGGGTTTAAATAACTTCATTGGGTGATATTTCGGTCAGTTGAACAAGAGTCTCACGCTCAGAATCGGGAACACATTCGAAAATCCTATGATCATTGGCACACCATTTGTGCACTGGAAAACCCCCTTTCTGCAGCAAACTCTGAATCTTTTGATGACATTGGATGGCCTTCTCAATACTGTCCGTGTCTGAAAGAATATCATCCACATAACAATCGTCACGAATAATGTGGGCTGCCAAAGGAAACTCGTCACCTTCATCAACACCCAGCTGAAAAAACGCTCTGGTTGCAAGAAACGGGGCGGCAGAGGTACCATAAGTGACGGTTAGCAACTCAAGAACCCTGAGAGCTTCCGACGGCTTGGAGCGCCACAAAATACGGAGGAACGTGGCCTGCGAAGGATCAACAAAAACCTGTCTGTACATTTTGGCAATGTCAGCAGTGAACACGAATGGATGTTTTCGAAATCCCAAGATGATTGATTCAAGATCACTTTGAATAACGGCACCGACTTGTAAAACATCGTTAAGCGAGATTTGAGACGGTAGCTTTGCGGACGCGTCAAAAACAACTCTCAATTTGGTGCTGGAGCTTGAGGGCCTAAGAATAGCATGGTGTGGCATGTAATATTTCAGCATGCTGGGAGGATCATCTGACTCGCGAACTTCTCTGCAGTGCCCTAAGGTTACATATTCTTCGATAAACTTCGAGTATTGTGCGTGGAGCTCAGGCTCGCGAAGAAGCCGTCTTTCAAGATAGTAAAAGCGGCGAAGAGCTAATGAACGATTGTCATTTAGTTGAGAAACATTTTCTCGGAATGGTAACTTTACGATATATCTGCCGGACGGATCACGATGATGAGTTCTACGGAATGTTTCTTCGCAGACCAGTTCTTCAACTGTACGCTGTGAAACACTACGAATTTCTTCTATTTCCCAAAATCGTTTAATCATGTTATTAAGAGACTCGGTCGTAAAGGGCGATACGGTCAAAATTTGGTCAATATCAACTTGACGTATTTCTTTCAATTTTGCATTTAAAAAACCTGAACACCCCTCATTTTGAAGGTGTGTGTGTGTAAAATGTTGCTCCTATTTTGATTTTGGAATTCAATCTTCAGTTGTCAAAATGCCGTCCAAGCAAGAAGAGCAGCGTATCAAAATTTTGCTCGCGCATCGCGAAAATCCGAGCTACTCGCACGCAAAGTTGGCAAAATCGCTAAAAGTTGCCAAATCAACCGTTACAAATGTAATTAAAGTGTTTGGGGAACGTTTGTCGACAGCCAGGAAGTCTGGATCGGGGTGAAATCGAAAACCGGAAGCCGCTGAGACGACAAAGAGAGTTGCCGGTAGTTTCAAGCGAAACCCTAACCTATCTCTCCGAGATGCCGCAAATAAGCTGGGTGTATCGTCTACAACCGTGCATCGAGCCAAAAAACGAGCCGGACTATCGACTTACAAGAAGGTAGTGACTCCAAATCGCGATGATAAACAAAATACGACGGCCAAAGCGCGATCCCGGAGGCTGTACACGACGATGCTGACGAAGTTTGACTGCGTGGTAATGGACGACGAAACCTACGTCAAAGCCGACTACAAGCAGCTTCCGGGACAGGAGTTTTATACGGCAAAAGGAAGGGAAAAGGTAGCAGATATTTTCAAGCACACGAAACGGTCAAAGTTCGCAAAGAAATATCTGGTTTGGCAAGCCATCTGCACCTGTGGCTTGAAAAGCAGCATTTTCATAGCTTCTGGACTGTCAGCCAAGAAATTTACGTGAAAGAGTGTTTGAATAAACGTCTGCTGCCTTTCCTGAAGAAACACGGTTGTTCCGTACTGTTTTGGCCGGATTGGCATCTTGCCATTACGGTAAAAAGGCCATGGAGTGGTACGCCGCCAACAACGTGCAGGTGGTTCCCGGCGACAAGAACCCTCCCAACACGCCAGAGCTCGCCCAATTGAGAAATACTGGGCTATTGTCAAGCGGAACCTAAAGAAGACCAATAAAACTGCTAAGGACGAGCAGCAGTTCAAGGCAAACTGGCTTTCTGCGGCGAAGAAGGTGGACAAGGTGGCTGTACAAAATCTGATGGCAGGGGTCAAGCGTAAGGCCCGGCAATTCGGATTTGGAAAAGCGGAAGCCTAACTGAATATATTTCCTGAATTTTATACTAATTGAACTTGAAAAAGAAATTTAATTTGATTTTTTAAATAAACGATTTCACCGATTTACACGCGTTTTCCCTCGACCAAATTTTGACCGTATCACCCTTTAATAGAATTGACCTGCTGCGAGTTAACATACGCTACAGACTCATCATGAATTTCTCCGGAGACCTCCCAGCCCAATTCGGTTTCACGGAGCTCTGGAAGGCCTTCGCCAAGAACACAATGTCCAGTACGCAATAGGCTGAAGAAATGGCTTATACCGATAAGCAAATCAACATCGGCAGGTATGTGGAACTTGGGGTCTGCTAAGTTAAATCCGGAAGGGATATTCCATCGAGAAGGATCCACTGGTCTGGTAGGAAGAGCCTTCGTAATCTTCGGTGTCACCAAGCATCGCAGAGATGCATGAAAGTTACTGTAGAGGGATTCAAGATTCACGATTACCAGACGACTAGCCTTTGTCCGAAAATCGCTGACTCCGACAATGTTGATTTCAATAGGCATTCCCTCGAGACCCAACTTTTCGTACATGGCAGTAGATATTAGATTCGTCTGTGCACCACAATCTAGGAATGCACGGCATGGGACTGGTCGACCATTCCTATCCCTCAAATGCACCACAGCAGTAAGCAGCAAAACATTCGGAAAAGTTACGCTAAGGGACACGACAGACGATTGGGTAGACACAGTAGCGGATTTAACGGAATCGTCACTAGACGTTTGTGGTGTTACCACAAGGGAAACTGGTTCATTCTCACCTTTATTCTGGATGGATTGGGTCTTGGGATTCATATTTCCTTCACGCTTGTATCCATCCTCATGTAATAGAGAATGGTGACGCTTGTTACATTTACTGCAGTTTCTTTTGGACGAACAGTCAATGGCCCTATGTCCACGACGCAAGCAATTAAAACAAACGTGCGACTCTCTCACTTTTGTTACTCGATCTGACACTGTCAGCTTATGGAACTCGGGGCATTGATAGCTAAAGTGACTTTTAGAATAAAACTGACAAGACTCACTGCCGCTGTCGTATGTAGTAGCGTGAACCTTCACGCTAGTGGGTTTAATGATTGGTTGAGATGGTTTCACAGGATGAGATTTCCCGGTTGTAGGGTGATCCGCTTCACAACGTTCAAGCATACGACACTGGTCCTTGAGGAAAGTCAGTGTCTTTTCAAGATTTGGTAATTCCCCGTGAGCGAGAGATCGTTCCCATTGCTTACGCGTGGACGGGTCGAGACAGGAGGTCAAAATCTTATTGATAATTAAACCCGTTGTACCCTCAACAGGTTGTTCCATAACTCTAAGACCTTCAACGTGCTGCGTGCAGGTATCCACCAAATCACGAAGCTCTTTATGAGACTCTTTGCACATTTTCCTCATAGCTAGAAGCTCGTCGATATGAGTATCGATTATAATCCTCGGATTTTCATATCTATCGATGAGTATTTTCCACGCATGGTTGTAATTGTTATCAGATAGCGTTTTAACATCAAGAATAAGGCATTAGGCAGCACCAACTAGTGCCCTTTCAAGATGATGCAACTTGATCGCATCTGAGTCAGAACATCTACTAACGATGTCTTGGAACATGGATTTGAAACGAGGCCAGTTTTCGTAGCGCCCGTCAAAAGTTGGAATTGGCGCCTTGAGCGGCTGCTGTTGTTCTATCACATGGGGTGCACTAGTTGGCGTGGTGGCATTGAAAGGGTAAACACTGGTGGGTTTACTCAAACTTTCCATAAAAACTCCAGCCGAACCAACCAATTCGTTCAATTTATCATCTTGATCATCCGTTTTACCAGGAGGAAAGGAACAAATAATCTCCTTGTGTAAAACAGTGTACTCGGTATAATGAGCTTCTAACTTTTTGGAATACACTTTAAGTAAAGGCAAACTCACCTGGCTTGGATCGTTTTCTGCCTTTTCCAATGCATTGGCGATCGCAGTCACCTTTCCCTTTACCTGACCGCGTTGGTGGATGAGCAGCTTGATTTCTTCCATGGTTGGCTTCGGCGATTTAACTGGGGTACGATTCACTGGCATCGGAAAAGAAGGCTAGTGTTGCTATGGGAGAGCAACTCACGAACGTCACACGATGATACTAGATGAATCGCAGGAGCACTAACACAGTTGTCTTCGTTTCTTTTTGCGTTCTAGCAAATTCACTTTGTTCACTATCTTTGTCTCATGAGCATCGACGGTAGCACTCAATGTTCACTTACTATTTTTATTCTTCTTCACTTGTTCGGCTACCACGACGCGAAAAAAAAATCACTTCACTAGCGGACTGTATAGTCTTCACAAATCCGGTTTCGTACGGACCACTATGTTGGATGCAGCCAACATACAGGATGGTTTCACTCACATGTTGACCGCTGTCAACATCAATCGATGAAGTGGACTGTCAATCCGTTACCACATCACCGACGCACAAGGAGGCAGCAAACAAGCAACTGCATGATCCGGACGGATGAACCAAGAAGGGCAGTTTCTTGTTGAAACTAAAACCACTACTTTGCTTTTGGTTGATATTTATTTCTTCACGGTCAAAATTATACTGATACAGATTTTTACTACTACTAAATTGTATCTTTATTCCATGTTTTAATTTTACATTTTGTTTTTCATTTCAATTGGTTAGCCAGAGGGGCTTTACATCTTTATTACAATAGTTCATAATTTTAATTATTGTTTTGTTGTGTTGTTTCACATTGATCATGTTTTCCCGTTTAGGGAATGAGTTTTAAATTTAAAGAATTTGATAACCTACATAACTACAATAACTTAAGCTTAATTTACCAGCTGACTGATGATCGGATGGGGCGACCTCAGGCAGGATTCTCTGAACCTTTCCAGGATAAATTGTTTTCTCTCGCCGAGAGTCTGTAGTCCAGCCAGGCGATGGATCTCAATGTTTCGGGTTCTCGGAGGACAGTTCAGAATCATCCGAAGGATGGTGTTCTGTACAACCTGCAGTTTCCGATGGTGGTAATTGGCGCAACTCTCCCAGATTGGCAAACCGTACTCGACCACGGGAAGAATGATTTGTTTGTGAACCGCCAGTTTGTTCTTGTTCGATAGAGTGGACTTTCTGTTGATCAGCGGGTACAGAGATCTTATTAAGGTTTTACACTTGTTTGATGTTTTGTCAACATGCGATCGGAACAACAATTTGCTATCTAGGGTGAGACCGAGGTAGACTACTTCCCCGGACCAATCGATCGGAGTGTTACAGAGGTGGACTTTGACATCTCGTGGCGGAATAAGTCGAGGTGACTTCGAATGTGGAAACAGAATCGTCTGGGTTTTAGCTGCATTGATACAAATCTTCCAGCTGTAGAAGTAATCGGACAGAACATTAAGGCCCTCCTGAAGTTTTCTTGTCAGAGCACGTATCACTCGACCCTTGTAGATGATGGAAGTGTCGTCTGCAAACATCGACAAAATTCCACCACCCGGAAGGGGAGGAACATCTGACGTGAAGATGTTGAATAGAATAGGTCCTAAGAGGCTACCCTGGGGAACACCAGCAGCAACATTGAACGTTTCCGGAATGGGAATTGTTCAGAAAGACCCTGAATGATCTGTCCAATAGATAGTTCTTGATGATCTTAACAAGATAGATCGGGAAGTTGTATCGATGCAGCTTAAACACCAGACCATCATGCCAGACATTATCGAATGCCTTCTCGACGTCCAACAATGCCATGGCAGATGTCTTCCCAACGGACCTGTTCCGTTTGAGGATGTTTGTAACTCGCGTCAGTTGGTGGATAGTAGAGTGACCTTTCCTGAACCCAAATTGTTCCTGGAGGAAGACGTTATTTTGGTTTGCAAAATCCAGTAAACGGCTGAGGATCAGCTTTTCAAACAGCTTCGAGATGGAGGACAAAAGGCTGATGGGGCGATAGCTTTTAGCGCTGGTAGGATCTTTGCCAGGCTTGCGAATAGGGATAACTTTGGCTATTTTCCAGCCAGAGGGAAAGTAGCCAAGCTCCCAACATCTGTTGAAGACCGCTGCAAGGTGTCGGAAGAAATCAACACTCAAGTTTTTCAACTCGAGGTTGATGACTCCGTCGACACCTGCGGCTTTCATGTTCTTGGTTCGCTTGATGGCAGCTATCACCTCATCAGCTGATATGCTACTATCGTCAGGGACAACTATGGGTGTTTCGGCGATTCTAGACATAGCCTCTGTGACCGTAGACTCATGTGGGCTCACAATAGTTTGGCCAAGGTTGTGTGAGTTTACAAAATGTTGACCTAGTGCGTTGGCCTTTTCAACAGGGGTGATAAGTAAAGGTGGAACCGAATTCTGGTCGAGCGGACTTAGCGGCGGAATTGGTCTTGGCTTATTTTTTAGAATTTTGGTCATCTTCCAAAAGGGTTTTGCGCAATCTGGGAGAGAGCGAATTTTTGTTTCGAAATGCCGGTTTCTGAGATCCATCATCCTGGCTTGGATAAGTTTTGTAAGACGGTTCGAATTGGTCTTAAGGTAGACCGGAACGTTGGAATTGTCTTCGGATCGAGTTGCGGATCCCGATAATATACTTGGTCGTCCTGTCAAGGTTCAGAGAATCACTCACCTGGTTTACAGAAGGAACATGCTGCTCACGGGCTCGGGCGATTGCTTCGTCGATATTACGCAGCTGTCGGTCGATGTCTTCGGGCATCTCGGAGAGCGTATCGTAATCGACAGAGTCGTCGACGGATCGCTGGAACAGTTCCCAGTTGACTCGGTGATAGTTGCGCCTGGTGATAGGGTGCCGATTTACCGAGGAGCCAACTTCAGCCACCACCGGATAGTGGTCCGAGCTGAGCTCCTGGTATACGACCGGTTGAGTGATGTTGTTTGCCATGTTCGTGAGGAAGATATCGAGGGTTGAGTGGGTCCCGGCTTGACTTAGACGGGTAGGAGAATCCGGACTCAGCAACGTGTAGTGGCCCTCCTCCAGGTCGTGTTGGATGATGGATCCGTTAGTGTTCCGACGGGTGTTTCCCCAGCCATCATGTCTTGCATTGAGGTCGCCAGCGATGATGAATTGCCCCCGCCGCCGAGTTAGCTTGACGATGTCTTGCCGTAAGACCGCAGCCGCTTGTTTGGGGCAGTATGCCGCAATGATGACGATTGGTCCGACAGTGGTGTCTACCTCCACACCGATCGCTTCGATAGTTTTGAGCTGGAAACTCGGCAGCAGGCGGCAGTTGATGTTGTAACGCATAGCAATGGCAACACCCCTCCTCTTGAGTTGGTCCGATCGAGTCTGATGAGCCGAAAGTCAGGAATAAAAACGTTAACCTCTGGCTTGAGGTGCGTTTCCGGTAATGATGGCGATGTCGATTTTCTTCTCGTTGAGGAAATCGGTTAGCTCGATGTTTTTGTTCCGAAGGGAACAAGCATTCCAATTCAGGATCTTGATGGTGGCTTCACGGTCCATACTTGTTCATGAAGTTCATCAGCACCATGCTGGCAGCGTTGATTTGTTGCTCCTTGGAACGGCAACGGCGCAGGTGTTGATGCAGGTTCTGGATGAACTCCATCATTTGTTCTGGCGTGTAGAGGTCATCATCAGACTGACTGGTAGCTGGATTCCTTGACGCCTGGTTTCCCACACTGGAGGAGGGACGTGTTGTACTGGTGGGGCTGACGCGGCGGCTACAAGTCGGTGTTGGACTGTGGTGGTCGGTTGGCGGATACGCTGTTGATGGTTCACTTCGAGAGGCGGTAGATTTGGTACGTTGTACCGTAGCTGCGGAAAGTGTTCCTCTGTCACCGGAGGAGGCGGTCGTCGTTGAAATTTTCTATTC
The DNA here is from genome assembly GCA_034211315.2 of Aedes japonicus. Classification (NCBI taxonomy): domain Eukaryota; kingdom Metazoa; phylum Arthropoda; class Insecta; order Diptera; family Culicidae; genus Aedes; species Aedes japonicus. The sequence goes on along the minus strand of JASCZW010001895.1, from coordinate 165,911 downwards.
GTTTTGGTTGTTGCTTGTTTGCGGATTTCGACGTATTCCGATCGCTTTGGGCACGATCGGTTGCTTCCTTCGTGGTTGGCACCACAGTTCACGCACTTAGGTTCAGCACCTTCGTCCATTTGGCTGCACGCAGCTGTCGCATGAGCTCCGGTACATTTGCCACAACGTGGTTTCATGTGGCAGTTCCTGGTACCGTGCCCGAATGAAAGACAGTTTCCACACTGCGTGACGTCGTTCTTGAGTGGACGGAACCGCTCCCATTCAACAATGATGTTGGAGAGAGCTTTTATTTTCTGGAGATCGTCCATACGGATGCAGTCCTTCTCCAGATGGACCAAGAATAGTTTGTCCCGATAATTTCCGGATCCCTTGCGCCCGAATGGGAACACTTTGATCGGCTTCAGTTTGACCGATTTGAGCTCGGCCATTATTTCCTCTGGGTCATAATCCGGAAGACCACGAATTTCCACCTTCAGCGGCTTGCTACCGGGAGCATCGTGGGTGAAGAACTCCAATTTCTCTGCCACTAGGAATTTTCCCACGGTTGCAAATCATTCTCCGTAGAGCACATGATTTTCGTGCCCATGCTGCACAGCTTAAAAAGCGGGTGGATTTGTGCCGCAGCAAGCTTATTTCGAAGCGACGCTACGTCCTTCGAGGTGGTAAAAAGCGGGGGAATTTTCGCTTTCTTCGGTATGTGTTGGACCGGCAACGCAGCAAATTGGTTGTTTGCCAGTAGTCTGGCATTGGCATCCGACGGTCCGGCAGCGGCATCGTCGTTTCGCGGTCGTTTTGTGCCGACGGCTTGCTTGTTAGCGGCAGCCATTGCTGCTCGCCGTTCTGCAGCGTCGATTTTGCTGCGCATCATCGCCACAGCGATCGGTAGCGGCTGGTTTTTCGCAAGATTTTGCAGCTCAGTTTTAAACTTTGCCACTTCGAGCAGATGGCCGAGCGCCGGAGAAAGGTCGGACCGTGAGTCGAACAACGTCGCGAGAAAGCACTGTGCTACAAGCACATCTGAAACAACCCGGAAAACCGAGCAGAAAAATACGTCTGTCGCACACGGATGCACAGCGAGAAGTCATGAACCTGATACAGATTTTGTGTTGAACTCTACTTTTATAGTTAAAATATTGCGTCAACCGCTTCTCATTGGCTATCACTGCGCAAAGCAAATAAAAAAGAAACTATGTTCTGATTGGTTAGTATGGGAGGGGAAGCCGATTGCCCGCTGCAGCTCGGGGTTAGTGCGAAAAAAAAGGAAGGGAACAGGAAGAATGAAGGGAACTGTCACTGCTGCGACTGGTGCGACGTTCGGTAATCTGCAGGTGTAGGGTGACTGGAGTAACACGAGATTCGAAATTTATTCGCTGTTGCAAACAATTCCTACATCTCATCTCGTTGTCTGTTCAGAAAATCCAATCAAGTCCAGTGTTATAAAAGGCGATTGTTCTGCCAATCCGAAAGTTTACCGGTTAAGTGTTGGGAGAAATACCCCCAATTAGTGTAGCCACAAGTAGCCTAAAGTTTTGATCCCCAACCATACAGGCGGTGAGACACAGTGAAACCTAGTGCTTCAGGAGCAATTTGTTAAACAAACTGTTCGAGCGAGCTGACAAAAATCACGATTCAACTTCATCTATCCAGTGCACTCATCGCTGCAATGTGGGCTGTCGATTTTATCGACGGTGGAAAATCCTTCGTAAATGAACGGATAAGCCCCATCAAAAGCACTATACAATAATAGAAATTGCAGGCGACATTAGGAATCGCTCCTAAGTGATGGTGCAATCACCAGCACTAATCGTAGCACTTTGCTCCGACTCCTTATTAATGACCACGTATTTGATCTCCGTCAGTTTCCTGGAACGCATTCATCCCTCGACAATATTGATGGAGCGCGAGGCAGTTCACTTCGCCTCCACTATGGATTCTCCATAGACCTAAATGTGGTGTGAGGAGTTCTATTGGCATCCTGGACGACATCGCACTGCTACGCTGCTACGGCTCCACAAATCAATGTGGTCAGACAGACTTAGCTACCGTAAAAAGTGTATTCTGTGTAAGACCGTAATAAGAAACATTGTTCTTTACAGGCATGAGCCCAAGCACCACATAGCTGTCATAATTGGTAACAACAACTTGGTTACGATTTAACTGAGTCACATTGTAATACATAACTGTGCTACTAAGGAGACGTGAACAATGCTTGAGAAGGGCTTGCGAACACTCGGAATTTTTGGGCGGAGAGGGGGTTAAGAACCATATATGCCTTACCGCAAGAGAACGGAGTCTGAAGGCCGAGAATACACCATGAGCTCGCGTAATACGTTGACAAACCCAGTATTCGCAAGGTGGTCAAATCTGGACGAATACGCTGAGCAGAACATGGGAGAATGCCGAACAACTATCCTGCGAAAATGGTGTTGGTGTTGGTGGTCCCAAGCTTAATGATTCGCCCCTAATAATGTACTCACACGACCTGAAGTTCAACCTGAAGTTGATGAAAAATAGTGGTTCGAAGATTATGAATAACTACGGCATACTCATAGATACTTATCGAAGTTGTACAGTGTACACAATTTCACTTTGGCAAACATCACGTCGGTGAAACCCATAAAATCATAGACTAACTATAAGACCAGTAGGTCCCCAACAAATACGATTTTTTTTCTTGGCTCAGTCAGTACTAGCACATTGGTCCCAAGCTCGGTCCCAAGCTTAATAATGCGACCCTAATAATGAACTCACACGATCACACTCTCAAATATTCTGTCAAAATAACACAGCAAATCAAAACAAAGGCGCAAATATGTATAACAAGGTGCTGGCTTCAAGGTGTAATTCGGACCAAGGGGTTCTACAACAGTGAACCGATTTGAAATCGCTAGTTGCATATTGATTGTTGATTAAGTGTTACAATCTGGTATGCGTGGAAAAGCAATGCTGAAATTTAGGTCAATTTTTCTTTTTTCTTTTTTTTTTTCTTTCGGCCTATTTTCTCACATGGTGACGATCACCGACGCCCGGGAAACGACTCCGCTACCTGGATCCTTCCTATCGACTCATGACTATGAACCGGGACAAACGGCTCTGCTTTCCTTCCGAAGGAAGACGTGACAAGATTTTTTCGCCTCAGAAAAACCACCGACATTGACTGGGATTGAACCCAGACCCACTGGTGTGCCAAGTAGCAGTCACGCTTACCACGGCACCACCGACCCCGGCCAGGGTCAAATATTGTCCTAATGAAAATCATAGATAATTACGGAATTCAGAAACCATTGAAAATTGCGTTTCGTTTTAGAATGTGAAACTAGCTAGAATGTTAACCACAAATTTTTCAACCTTTCCTAAGTTTATTTTGATGTTTTGATTCCATTGACGTCCATTAGAGTAGGAAGGTTCCGGTTTGCTTTCTGCGGGACATTTACAAAAAAGAAACCTCTATAGTAGGCCATTATCCCTATTCACTTCATGGGTTGAACCGCATTTTTTTTCGCGTCATAAAACCATCCAGCCCAATGTTGATAACCATCTGCAAATTGTCCTCACGAAATGGGACGTAAAATAATTCTATCCGATTCATCCATTTTGCTTGCCTCCCATTAAATGGAAGCTTTGTGCATAAGCTTTCTATGCTTTCAAAACCACCCCCTGTTGCGTGGCCGAGGAGTTTTTTTTTGCGGACAATTAATCGTTTGTGTAATGTCACCGATTTGTTCAGACCACCGACGACGAAATGATTTCCATGCAATGTTCTGCTATAGCTTGATATTGACCTTGTGCGGTGGCTGAAGAGGTAAACTTTACCCCAGTCTGTCTGGGTTCGGAATCAGAGTTCTGAGACGATGTCGATGTTGATTTCCATCAAAATGTGTTATCTTATGGTAGATGTTAATGAGTTTTAATTCCAGACTGACGAACATCTTCCCATCTTCCTATTAACTGTATCAAAACTGTCGCAAAAAGGATTCAAAGTTCAAAGTTGTTATATTTACAATGCAACTAACCAGAAGTCAAAGCATCAGCAACAACTGGCTATAGTAAGTCGTTTCTACGTCACCTTAGTTTTTTTGGTTAGTTTTTAAACATTTCCTGTAATGTGTGGTCCATAACTTACCGAATAACGACAATCGATGGAAGACATTTAAGAGAAAAGAAAAATCCCTAAGCTGTATAAATATTTATTCTACCTTCTCTCGCCGCCAGGCCTCGTGCAGAAAAATACGAAAATAGCCTCCGGCCTGTTATCTTTACCTGACGACGATGGCGGTCTTTTATATTCCTCCGTTCCGAGGGGGGGAGATAATCGTTTATCCTATCCGATTGTCTATTACAGGAATCGATACATGTATTTAATGCTGAAACGAGTGCCATAAATAAATTGATTTGATTGTAATAGATGATACTCATGCCTAGCCTTGGGGCTTTGGTAGACGAAGTAGTCAGGGTCACTCGTTGCCGGAAGGCGGATTTTTGAGGAAGCAGCTGGTGAGGATTTTTCTGCTTCGGTTTGAATCTATCTACAGATATATTGGTTTCTGCTTTTCGTAAAACTATGTTCAACCGTGATGAACCAATTTTAACTCATTGTTTATTAATTTATTCGCTTGGTTCCAAAATTGTCATTCCGAGTATCATTATGTTGAGTGTTAAGCTGAGGGGCCGAGAAAAATATTCACTAACCTGATCTCTTGTCACAAATCAAAAATAAATACACCTTTTCAAACTGTCACTAGTAGACGCGAGTAAATTTATTTTAATTACACTAAAAAATATTCTTTTGACAGATGGGCATATTTCGTCAGCGACTCATAGATTTATTCACTCTGTAAGTCACTGACGTAGAAGGTTTTTCGATCAAAATTTGGTCGACTTAAACTTGACGCATTTCCTTTCATCGTGCGTAAAAAATGTTACACACACCTCATTTTGAAGATGTGTACGTGTAGCATCATGCCTCTATTTTGATTTTGAGATTAGCACTCAGAATCAGTTATCAGAATGTCGTCGAAGGAGGAGAAGCAAAGCATCGAAATTTTGCATGTGCGTGGCAAAAATCCAAACTACTCTCACGCCAAGTTGGCAAAATTGTGAATGTGATCGAAAGCCGGAGGCCACAGTCACGACAAAAAAAGTTGCCTGCTGTTTCTAGCGGAACCCCAACCTCTCCGTCCGAGATGTCGCAAACAAGCCTGAAGTGGCGCCTTCAACCGTGGATAGAGCTAAAAAACGAGCCGGACTGTCGACTTACAAGAATGTGGTGACTCCAAATCACGACGAGGAACAAAACACGTCGGCCAAAGCACGATTGCGAAAGTTGTACACGACGATGCTGACGAAGTTTGATTGCGTGGTACAGGAATATGAAACTTACGTCAAGGCAAACTTTAAACAGGACAGGAATTTTATACGGCAATCGAACAGGGAAAAGGTGGCAGGTTTTTTCAAGCACATTAAACTTTAAAAGTTCGCGAAGAAACATCTGGTGTGGCAGGCCATCTGTACCTGTTGGTTGAAGAATAACGTTTGCATTGCGACCGGAACCCTCGACCAGGAAATTTATTTGAGCGAGTGCCTACAACAACGTCTACTTCATTTCCTGAAGCGACACAATTGTTAGGTTCTATTTTGGACTGATTTTTCATCTTGCCAGTTCCGAAAAAAGGCCATGGAGTGGTATGCTGCCAACAACGTTCAAGTGGTGCCCAACAGGCCAGAGCCCAATCGAACAATATTAGGCCATTGTCAAGCGGAAACCTTAAGAAGACTCAAAAAGCTGTTGTGAGCGAGAAAAAGTTCAAGGCAAACTGGCGTTCTGCGGCGAATAAAGTGGACAAGGAGACTGTACAAAATCTTATAGCAGGCGTTGAACAAAAGACTCAGCACTTCGCATTTGGTAAAAAAGAATTTTTGACCAAATTTTGATCGGAACGCCCTTTAATTGACTTTCTGTCTGATTGTTCTTCTTTAAAAAAGTATTTATGTGTCTTCCAATTCTAATACTAGTTTCCAATTCTAATATACTTCTTATAATACGCTTGTTAGAGTGGTTTTTGAGTGTTTAAAAAAAATATATCGCACTTCTTTCATGTTTGTTATCATCGACGCACTAACGGCATGTTCAATCGTGCTGGTTTCAGCCTTAAGTTGGATGTACGGTTGCATCATCGTATCAAAGTTGTGATGGACAAGCTGAAAGGTTTATAATGAGGTACCGAGGCCCAGAGACTCAGAGGGAAGAGACAATCGAAGCGAATGGCAAAACAAGGTAGTGGCAGTATCAGTAGAAGTACACTGATGTGGTGAATTGTTGAAAAAGGTTGAGGTTAAGGTGCCGTTTCCAGATGAGCAAAAAGAAGAAGTATTATTAATGCTCCAGTGTCTTGTTTTGTATACATCTCTGCAATTTTTTTTAGAATTCGTATGTCGGTCAATGATAAGCGAAACAATTTAATCTTTATCAATCTGAATGTCGATCTGAATGTTATCATCTATATTTATAAAGGTTTTTTCTCTCTATTTTCAGGTACGTATAATTTCTATTCTCCATATTAAATGTGTTAATGAAAACTTTACAGGAAGTGAGTAAAACTGCAAAATGCCAATATCAAAGTATTATATTATTACTTTGGGGTAATCAGAGAAAAATATTAAAAAACCCTAAAGTCTTGCGTTCAATATTACTAACAGCTAACATGCACGAAAATGGATTTCAGACCAACTGACGTGGTTGGTCAAAGCAACGATGGATCGAGTGATGTGTGTTGTCCGAATTTCGGAGAGGATTACGACAAGGTGATGGGTTGTCTTGTTTTCTATTTAACATTGCATTGAAGGGTGTGACTGGAAAAGCTGGCCGAGACATAAGTGGCAAATATCCAGGCAGTCTGTCCAATTTTTGGCTTCGCCGACAACGTTGATATTATAACACGTAACATTAAGACGATGGCGGAAACGCACATCAGATTGAAAGCTGAAGCTGGTAGGATTGGGCTTGTGATTAATGTCATGAAAACAAAATGCATGAAGGAAAGAGGCTCACGAGAAGACAATGTTAGCCTCCCACCACGAGTTCAGATCGACGGTGATGAAGTCGAGGTAGTAGGCGAAAAGGCTGAAGGCACGGGTGGATTTTTAGTGGATCGAGGAGTTGGCACCCTCATCCCCACACCCTGAGTTCTTCAGAGTCTGAGCAGATTTTCCATCCCGTTAAAAAAGCCGTTAGCAGCCACGGACAGGGCGAGGAAGATAGCTTCGAAACAGACCCAGACGGAAGAATCCGTCTCGGTCGGAGACTCCACCCCATCTACCATAGGGTACGGACCTCCAAGCGGGCTAGACAGTCCCCGGGCGAAACGAACCTACGCAAATGTGGCGGTGGGGTCAGAGGGTCCATCCTCGTGACCAGCTCCGGCTGGCCACAAAGAGAGCGGCTCTGGTGCTAAGCCCAGGGCTCCGATGACAACAACCATCGTTAGCACAGAAGCAGTCGCTAGTGCTAAGAGTAGGACGAGTGATCACTCCAGGCAAAGCAGGGAAAGCCACTGGAACAAGCTCCGAAAAAAGGGAAACAGGACTGAAAAATAAATTGAAAAGCGACAGGTGGCCCGCAAGCGTAACCGCGGAGAGACCCTCATCGTCAAGACTGAGGCGTCAAAGTATGCCAAAAGTATTCCAACGAGCCAATCGTAATGCAGGTAACCCAACTAAACGAATCCATGGGGTGACGCCTACCGGGTAGTAATGGTCAAAACCAGAAGATCGGCGGCTCCAACCGAGCGTTTATCAGAGCTGCTGTAGGTGATCGTTGGGGGATTCTTTCCGAGCCACGACCCGTGTCCATGGCCCCCCGCCGCCGTAGATTTGTTCCATGATCAGCGTTCTAGGATCACAGACCTAAACGTTGTCATAGCGACGGAAGGGTGGATGGCTTAGCCGAACACCCAAGACCACGTATGCATTGACAACGGTACAACGGGAGCCGGTGACGAGGCGACGGTGACGCAGGAAGAACTCATTACGATGGAAAATTTGCTAAAAGTGAACAAAGCGCCGGGACCAGTTGGTATTCCGAACCTGGCCATCAAGACGACTATCTTGCTGGATCCCGAAATGTTCAGGGTGGAGATGCAAAAGTGTCTGGACGAGGGCGTCTTCCCGGACGCCTGGAAAATTCAGACCCTAGTGTTGCTACAAAAGATAGGGAAGCCACCACGAGATCCATCGGCATATAGACCTATATGTCTGTTGGATACATCGTGTAGGGTGCTCGAGGGGATAATCCTCAACAGCCTCCTCTATGCATCTTTAAAGCAGAAATGTGTACAAAGTGGCCCACTCTATAGACGGTTGTGAAAACAAATTAATAAAACCTTTCCAAGACCATACAGATTTTGAAAATGTTCTAGTGCAAGATGTTATGGCCACTTGAGAACCATCTTAAAACCTATTGACCGCCATCAAAACCAGCAGAGAGCCGAATGGCCACAGCTGTCAAACTTCACGCCGATATCGTGGTTGGTTTTTGTTTTTCTGATTTGTTCGATTCTCTGCTCTTCTGATTCATTCAACAGTAAATAATGGCTAAAAAAAAGCTCAAGTGTTGCGGGAAATTATGTTTGATAGCAAAATATATAAGACAAATTGAGTTTTTTTATAGCGTATCATGCTCCAAATCATATGCGCATTTAATTTTATGGTGAATATTGGCACGATAAGAGATACAACAACAAAAACAAAATTGAAAGAAATATATTCGATAAATTAATCAAGAAACTTCTGAAAATTGAAAGAATTCAATAAGGTTGTCTAAACGAATACCGAAATTTGTCTCAGATCTACAGTTCAATTGTATTACATTTAAAATTTGGTGTATTTATTTTTCCACATTTCAATTATTTCATATATTTCAATATGGCGATTGCAAGAAATCACAGTTTTGCCAAAGAGCCCATTTGTCTTAGCAATGGCTATTATAAAACTATCTGGTCGCTTGGTAGCTTTCCTCAATGCCAATTAGCCGTTTAATGCATTTACTGGAAGCAAATGGTTTTTAAATGCTTTTTCAACTGACCATAATAAGATAATATGAATGAGTCCTAGAACGGCATTTCAAAACAGCAGTTTATGAGTTAACAAAGTCAACATAAAACCTTTGATAGGAGTAAAAGGAATTTTAGAAGCCAAGGTTTTAAGATCGTCGTAAAGAAGCTGTGTAGGTTCTTATGAACCTGACTAAAATTTGAAACCGATTGGCATCTCTTGCTGCCATAATTAAACCGAATTGATTTCTAGTGGCTTTCATAAAACTTTAGTAAAACTTAATAAAGCTGGATGGTTTTGGCAATGTTACTTGGTTAGTTACCCTCATTTGAGAAGTTTGGCACTTCATAAAAACAGTTACAACAGTTACTCCTCCATTTTTTATGTTCTATAACAGTTACTCCGCGTATGGAAGAATACAAAAATAACAATAATAATGTAGTTACAAGTTGTTATGGATAATTCTGTCGTTTGTGATAGATAGAGGAGCTAATCAGTGAGTACAAACAAAAACGCATGACTCTGTGAAAATAGTTTACTTAGAATAGGTAAATCCTCCTTATCTAAAAAAAAAAACAGATTTTATGCATCGTTGAAAATCCTACATGTATCCCAACGTAAATTGACGTAAGTTGGTCCTGTTCAGCCACATACAATTAATTCGATGCACAAATTTATTACTTTTGATTGATTTTTCAGTAATTCAGTTCTGATTGTTTACGCTTCATAATACTAATGTGACCGAAATTTTCCAACCGACCCATCATTGGTCGAGGCGCATTCTCCATCTCGTTGAAATCAATTCAAACCTAACCATGCTGAAAACATTTACCCTTTCGAAATGAAATAGATACCCCGAACTGCGCTTCTTTGAAGATATGACTCCATTGAGGGTAATTGACTAGCACCGAAACCGCTGAGAAAAGCGACAGACATTATCATATATTCATCACGTCTCACCGTCTAACCCAATCAACGTCAAAACCACCCCACCATATCAAAAGGGCGCTTATGTAATGGCAGTTATTTCGTAGAAAAACGGGGGTAAAAAAGGTAAGACCTCCTCGTTGTTGTTAACCACGACAACATTCGGTGAGTGACGGAGCGATAACGGGTGCGTTTTAACGCGATGAGACGGTTGAGGGTGACTGTGCTTTATTCCGGCAAGAACTCATGCGATAGAATTTTCTGCGGATCCTGGAAAACGCCTTCTTTCGGGGTATTTCGCCGCTCAACTAGGTCAAGTGAAAATGTGCGTCGAAAAAATGCTTGAAATTAATTGCGCTTGGAAAATAACTGTTCGTAATGGTTCGTTCCCTGTTCGTTGAACCGTAACGAAAAGCAAATTCTTGAAACTCGATAGATTGCTGCTTCGTAAGCTTCTTTCAATTAAGTTTACTCAGATAGGTTTATCAATTTCTACTGGGGTTAGTGAAGCGCTTACAATAGATTACTGGTCAAAGTGGTGCCGTGATGTTCAGTGCTTGGATTATGAGAAAAAGCCAATAATTTTTCAATCAAAAACTAATCCATGCATACAACCTGTAGACCTGAAGAATCCAATAGTAAAGAACGGACTATTGAAAAATAATCTCAATAAAATGTACGGATAATGATTGTGGAAAAACTTGGCGACGCATTTGCTATTGCAAAATTTGCGTGTGTCGTGAATAATACTTTTCCATTCTACAGTAGTAGTTGAAGGCCTTTTGCGCTTATTTTATGGTAAAAAAATCAACCCTTGATGACGGAAAACAGCTAAAAAAATAGTCTAGACGCAATTCAAACAACAAATTTCAGAGAACCAGAAAAAAAGTTATCGATTGGCATGGCATGAATCGTCTGTAACTTCCGTTGTGGTTAAAGCTGGTTGAAGAGGGTAAAACACAGCTTTGGTTGTATCGGCAACCCTGCCAGCAATGCCTTACTGCTGATGACAGATCAAAAGGAAAGTTCGTTCCATCCACGCTGAGATCGCAATCAACTTCTATTCCATTCGTCTAACCAGAAGAAAAATTCTATTGTTTCAGTTTAATTGCAATCAAATGTGTTACTCTCATAAGTAAAAATCAAATCGATTAATAAAGTAAGTTAGACTACACCGTGTCCAATATATTCTCATACACTTTTTCCTTGCATTGGTGTCGTGCAACTACTCAAAATGCTTCACGCTTGTGCTGGTGTAGTTTTGCACTATGTTTATACAAACACCATTAAGTTATGTCCGATTGTTTTCATTCGGTGTTTATCTTTTACCTGTGATGAAGGAGTTTCGTGCTGTGGTGATAAAAAAGTTTTTGAAAGGTGAGCGCCCGGGCGCTATTTTCAGAAATTTGAAAAACCTCGGAGTAAAGCGGGATTTTGTGTACCGAACCATCCGAAGGTACCGTGACACATGCTTGTTGGATGACCGGAAGAAATCCGGTCGTACTCGTAGGGTGCGGACTGCACGAGTTGTTAAAGTGGTCAGAGAACGGATTAGACGAAAATTACAGCGCTCTGTACGTAGAATGCCCGCAGATCTGAATGTTTCGAGATCGTCAATGTACAATATACTGCAAAATTACTTCTGATTCCAAACTTTCAAGAAACGAAAGGTTCACGAAGTTTCAGAACCTTCCAAATAGAAACGAAACGAAAGAGCAAGTCTGCTTTTGCCTGTGGCACGGGAGGGGGGAAGAATTTATCTTTTCCGAGGTCCAGAACGACAAATTGTGGGCTCGTTCTTCGAAAACTGTTCCAGAGAGTGATAGGAATATTCCACGGTTCCAAAGTGCTACGTCACTGATGGTTTGGAGAGGAATTTGCAAGCGAGGCAAATTACCACTGTTTTTCATCGCAAAAGGCGTTAAAGTGAATGCCGTAGATTATAAAACGGAAGTTTTGGAGAAAGTTGTCAAGCCATATGTACAAGAGGTGTTTGGAGATGATCACTATGTATTTCAGCAGGACGGAGCGCCATCGCATACTGCAAATCTCGTTCAGGGCTGGTACCGAGAAATTTTGACCGACGTTTTGGACAAGAATGAATGGCCTCCCAGTTCACCAGATCTGAATCCCTTGGATGATTTCGAATGGTCATACATGCTGGTGAAGGTCAATAACCACAGAGCGTCTAATATGAACCAATTCATACCCGTAATCAAACAAATTTAGGACGAAATGCCGATGAAAGTCTGTAGCTGGTCAAGAAGCTTAAAAGCGGTGTTAATCCAAAACATATGCTGTAGTTGTTCATGAATATATCACAATATAATGGGTAAAGTTATTAATAAAATCTGGGTTATCGATTTGAAATAAATAGAGTTTCATTTTGTATGAGAATATATTGGACACGGTGTAATTAATCGGTCGTAAAACTAATCTAAATAACTTTGTCTAAATTTCAGCTAAAAGCCTCAAGCGGCAATTGAAGTGTAATATAATCACCTTAAACTAGTGGCAGATTAGTGATTTATTGGATCGATAGTTTAAAACAAGTTTTTCGAGTTTTTATTACTAAAAATTTATTGCCTTTCAATACTGCAGTTTTGTTCATAATGAAATCGGACAAATTGATATAAGAAGCTGGATTAACACTGTTAAATGTAAGTTATTTCAATCAAGCTGATGAACGAATGAGCATTCACGTTGAATATTGTTTCCAGCTTGAAGTTTAACAAAAAAAATGTTGCCATCAATCAAGATTCAACCGAATTTGTGTCTTTTTGACATTTTGTCCATTGGACGTTTTGTCCCCCTCATCAAAACATACTTAGTTAAATCTCGAGCACTTTTTCAAACAGACGTATCTGAATTTGTAAACAAGGAGGGGAAGTAAGACCGTCGTTAAATTCCTCAATCCTGTTCATGCAAACTAGGGCCACAAACTTAAGGAAAAACATTTCCCTAACATGATGGTGATGCTACTTTCCGTGAGGGTGCTGAGAGTTTTGAGAAATTTCCGTTTGAATCTTACTTTCCCAATTTGTTTACAAAATCAGATACGTCTGAAAAAGTGCTTGAGAAATGTGGATCTTTGAGGACGAAAAAACTCCGCATCTACGCCCTCAAAAATCCAACTCTTTTTTCCATAATCATGTCTGTGATTTTCAATGTAGAACTTATCTCCAAAAGTATTCCATTATTCAGAAAGAACTTTCGTGCAAGGTACGAAAACAGTACAAAGAACTACGACAATTTTAATGAAAAAAGGAAAAAAAACCATTGCGCTAGTGATTACCGTAGCTGACATGTTTAACATTTTTTGTTCTGCTTTATCGACTCAATATGAACCCCAAAAAAAGATACACAACCGTGGTAAGGGAGAGCTTTCGTTGTTACTTTTTTTCAATGTTTCGGATTTGAAAAGTGATCCTGTCCAATTGCGTTGAAATGCTACCGAATTCGTGACCCGTGAGAAGTGGGGAAATAAATGAAGATGAAGTCAAAATGTTTTGGGAGGCTGCTATGCATACCGCGTCCCAGATGTCCCGGTCTTGGCACATCCTCTGGACCAAACAATCCGGAATCATGTCGTGACCGCTTACGGCAATCATTACGGATTTTGCGCCGTCGAAGCGAGGGCATGCGAAGAACACTTGTTCCGCGGTTTCGTCAACTCCCGCACACTCGGTACATGCGGAGGGCTGTGCATGCCCATATTTGTGCAGGTATTGTCTAAAGCAGCCGTGGCCTGACAGCATCTGCGTTAGGTGGAAGTTCACTTCACCGTGATGCCTATCAACCCACCCGGTTAATTTTCGGATAAGTCAGTGGTTCCGTGAAGTAGTGGTAGTGAAGTTGTTCCAATTTCCTTTGCCACTTAATCATGGACGCAGCTCTAGTGATCATTCAAATACCTCGTGTTCCATAACACTGGACCCAGGATCCAACCTTGTGGGACGCCTGTGGTGATCTGGACCCGTTTTTTTCCTGCCTCGGTGTTATACACCAGTACGCGGTTCTGGAAGTAGCTTCCAAGAATCATGTACAGGTACTCAGGAACCTTGAGCGAGTCGGCGATAGCCACCCAACTAGCGCTATTGAACGTATTTCTCATGTCAAGGGTGACCACAGTAACATACTCCTCGCCTCTTGCGCTGGATTGCCCCTTCGGCCGTCTTGGTGGTGGACAGAATGGCTTCCTTTTACGGAAACCAAACTGGTTGTTAGACAGACCGCCTATACCCTCCGTGTATTTTATTAATCTGTTGAGGATTACCCTCTCGAGCATCTTATCCGCTGTATCCAACAGACATATAGGTCTTTATACCGATGAATCTCTTGGTGGCTTCCCTGTCTTTGGTTGCAACACTAGGGTCTGAATTTTTCAGGCGTCCGGGAAGACGCCCTCGTTCAGACACTTTTGCATCACCACCCTGAACATTTCGGGATCCAGCAAGATAGCTGTCTTGAAAGCCAGGTTTAGAATACCATCCAGTCCCGGCGCTTTGTTCACCTTTAGCGACTTTGCTATCGCAGATGAGTTCTTTGTTCGTCACCGTCACCTTGTCGCCGGCCCCCGTTGTGACGTGGTCACGGGTGTCCGGCTGAGACGCCCACTCTTCCATCGCTATGACAGCGTTAAGGTCTGGGATACTGGAACGCTGGTCGTGGGACAAATCTACGGCGGCGGGGGCCATGGACTCGGGTCATGGTTTGGAAGAGTACACCACACAGAATAAAATAATTAATTTTAAAAAGCGCTTAAAATTTCCCTTCGTTAAATTCCACGCCAAAGGAGGCATAAACAACGAAATTGTTTGCAATCTTTCATACAACAGGCTGGATTCAGGCGGTATCTGGCTTAAATTTACATTAATTATCACATTATTTTCTGCCAAATCTAGCATTCCCTTTATGTGCATTAGATAACGCAGAAAATTCAATGTTTATTTTTATCTGTGCAACGAGCAATTCTGGTGATTGCTCGGTTGCAGCCACCGATCCTCTGGTTTTGGCCATTACTACCCGATAGGCTTCATCCCACGGATTCGTATCGGCCTTCTGACACAAGCCCTCAAAACACGCTCCCCAGACAGCCACAGGTCGTATAACAATGTTCAAATAGTATTGTATATTCCTATATTATTCGTCAACATCGCAATTAATTGTGGCCTTTATCGTATTATGTTTAAGTTATATCGTAAAGTGTGCAAATTTTCGACTTCTATACGATGTGTCATTTATTCATCGTACTGCGTCACATACTTAATAGGATATACATTGCTAACCCTTTTAAATCAAATTTTTTATTAAATATTCAATCACATACGATATCAAATCAACTCGTTTAAGCAAAACAACCGAATTCGCACGTATATGGCCTCCACTTTTGCATGTAGCTGCCATATTTTTGCATTCTATACGATTTGTTTCCTGACATATATGTTTGTATATCATGAAAACAACTTGCAATATACGCATTTTGGTTGTCTGGGTCACTTGTTGGTTTTTATCTCCCCCTTCAGTATGGCCTTCGTGGCGTCTAGCACCGCTGTAAGCTCAATTCTCTTGGCGTCTGACTGCGCTCTTTGCATCCTCCGTATTGCGTGGAGGCATGTTCTTCGGAGGTCGGCGATTGACTCCGTCTACCAATACACTGGCGATCTTCTATTCCTCGGTTTTAATTCCCTCCACATGATTGCATCGCATGCTCGTGTAAGTGTCATCACGAGTCGTTCACTGCAAGGTTCCTGGGTTTCGCATAAGTTTCGTTCCCTCTCAAACACCTCTTTAAAAGTATCTATGTTAAAGTAGGACGTCCTCCATCTGGAGTGGATGCTCCTCCTTCCGCACGCTGCCTTGTATTGTGGAAGATACAATAATGATCCGCCAAGAGGTTGCTATGGGTGTAGCCATCATCCACCCTCCAATTGTAAGACAGCCCAGGACTGCTGAATGTTATATCGATTATCGATTCCACTCCGTTTCTATGGTAAATACTCTTGGTACCCACGTTGGCTAGGTGCACATTGAGCCTAACTAGGGCCACTAGATGAATCTGGACCCTGGGGTTAGTAAGGCTGCTACACCACTCAAGCGCCCAAGCGTCGAAGTCCCACGCTATCACCAACGGGTTAAGGCCAGTTCGCTCATTTGTCAACCGATCGAGAATATTGGAAAACTGTCGACCATGTTGGCGGTGCGTAGCAGCTGCAGAAGAACACTTCATTCACTTTTACAACAACGAAGTCTTGTGGTAGAATAATCCTCCTGAACCGGGTACTAACCCGTCGTCCATAATGCCGCCATATTGGACTTCTCCGCAACCAGTTTCCGTTGCCGCCTGGGATGCGGTATGGGTCGGACGATATGGCGATATCCGATGCCGACATGCGAACTGTTTGACACAGCAGTTGCTGGGCGGCCTCATAATGGTTCAGGTTTAGTTGGGTTACTTGCATTACGGTTAGCTCGTCGGAATACCCTTAGCGGCCGGGCACTTGTCCCCCCCCCCCATGACGTGCTTACTATCCGGTTTCCCGCCGCACATCGCGCCTTGTGGCTAGTGCTACCACACCTTCTGCACATGTTGCGCCTATCTGGACCTTTGCACTCCCAGGACATGTGTCCCGCTCTCTAGGCATCTGAAGCATGCCTTCGGCGGCTGGAGTAGGCTGAGTTGGCATGTGGACCATCCTACTTTCACCTTCGCCGCTTTTACGCTGCGACCGCGTCGACTGCCGCTACCCTCATGGTTGCCACCCGGGTCCCGAGTGGACCTTTCCGCAGACGTATGTCTGCGGCGGCAACTTCGATCTTACGCTGCACAGTGGAAAAAATAGGACCCAATATCACAACTAATTAAAGGCCGCTGGATAAGTGCCCTGTGAAACAGCTAATCTTATGTAAAAAAATGCGAGAAATCGAATGAGGATGGTTTCATCTTGAGCAGACCCCGGAAAGTGACTCATTTTGCCCGATTTTCCCCTAATTTCGGAAGAAAAATTGAATAATCACACATTTATCATATTAGCTCTGATAATATTGCATCCATTTGTGCTGTACTATTGTGGAAATGTCTGTAAAATCCAATGGAGGTAATATTGTCTTGTAAAAACGTCAGAAACTGCCCATTTTGCCTGATATTCCCCACATGCTGAAAGTACTAGATATGCCATGTGGTATTGGAAATTTGGGCGAATTAGAATCTATGAAAATGCAATACACTATTGTGGAACTGTCCGGAGAACTGAATGGAGAGTATGTCGTCTTGTGTAAACATCAGTTATTGACCATTTTGCCCGCTTTTCCCTACATACTGGAAGCAGCAATAGATAAAATGCGATTTTTGGAATAGCTGCGCATTAGAATCAAATCAAATGCACTACAATATTATGAAAATGTCTGGACAATCGAATGAAGTGGATGTCGACTTATGCAGACTTTGGGAAATGGCTCATTTTGCCCGATTTTCCCTTAATTTTGAAAAAATAATTGAATAATCCTTCATTTATCATATTTTCACTAATAATATTGAACCCATATGTGCTTTATTATTGTGAAAATATCTGGAGAATCAAACGGAGGCAATATCGTCGTGTAATAACGTCAGGAACTGTCCATTTTGCACGATATTCCTCACATATTGAAAATACTAGATATGTCATGTGGTTTTCGAAATTTCCGCGAATTAGAATGTATAAAAATGCAATGCACTATTGTGAAACTGTCTGGGGAATTGAATGGAGTGGATTTCGACTTGTGCAAGCCTCGGAAGTGACTCATTTTGCCCGATTTCCCCCTTATGTTTGAAGATAAATTAAATAATCCTGCATTTATCATATTAGATTTGATAATATTGAGCCCATTTGTGCTTCAGTATTGTGAAAACATCTGAAGAATGTAATGGAGGCAATATCGTCTAGTGAAAAGATCAGGAACTGTCCATTTTGACCGATTTTCCCCCTTATATTGAAAATACTAGATATGTCATGTGGTTTTCGAAATTTCACCTAATAAGAATGTTTAAAAATGCAATGCACTATTGTGGAATTGTCTTGGGAATTGAATGGAGGGGATGTTGGCTTGTGTAGACATCTGTTATTGTCCATTTTACCCGCTTTTCTCTGCATACTGGAAATTCGCGGAAATTTCGAAAACCACATGACATATCTAGTATTTTCAATATGTGGGGAATATCGGGCAAAACGGACAGTTCATGAGGTTTTTACAAGATGATATTGCCTTTATTGGAATCTCCAGACATATTCACAATAGTAGATCCCAAATGGGTTCAATATTATTAGTGAAAATATGATAAATGTAGGATTATTCAATTATTTTTTCAAAATTAAGGTAAAATCGGGCAAAACGAGCCATTTTTCGAAGTCTGCATAAGTCGATATCCACTTCATTCGATTGTCCAGACATTTTCATAATATTGTAGTGCATTTGATTTGATTCTAATGCGCAGCTATTCCAAAAATCGCATTTTATCTATTGCTGCTTCCAGTATGTAGGGAAAAGCGGGCAAAATGGTCAATAACTGATGTTTACACAAGACGACATACTCTCCATTCAGTTCTCCGGACAGTTCCACAATAGTGTATTGCATTTTCATAGATTCTAATTCGCCCAAATTTCCAATACCACATGGCATATCTAGTACTTTCAGCATGTGGGGAATATCAGGCAAAATGGGCAGTTTCTGACGTTTTTACAAGACAATATTACCTCCATTGGATTTTACAGACATTTCCACAATAGTACAGCACAAATGGATGCAATATTATCAGAGCTAATATGATAAATGTGTGATTATTCAATTTTTCTTCCGAAATTAGGGGAAAATCGGGCAAAATGAGTCACTTTCCGGGGTCTGCTCAAGATGAAACCATCACCATTCGATTTCTCGCATTTTTTTTACATAAGATAAGCTGTTTTACAGGGGACTTATCCAGCGGCCTTTAATTAGTTGTGATTTTGGGTCCTATTTTTCCCACTGTGCACTGTTTTTTTAGTGCATTTGAGATCTCGTCTATTTCGGTGATCTCATCCAGGTTCTTGCACTGGATCGTCTCCTTCGAGTATTTTTTGTGTGATGTCTGTTTCCACTAGGCTGCAAACTAGTGTATGCCTATGATCTCAAACTGTACCGTCTATTATTTTGGTGGCCGAAATTTCACGTGGACAGGCTTTATATTTATTATTAATAAAATTAATTTTTGAGTTCTGGTGGTAAAATCTGCTTGATTAATTGGTTCGATTATTCTATTTAGGGCCTGTTCATAAACCACGTAGACTCATTTTTGAACATCTCAACCACCCCCCTCCATACATTTTTTTTTAATTTTTGTATGGAGCGTAGACTTTTGCCAAACCCCCCTCCTCCCAGAAAAGTCTACGTGGTTTATGAATAGCCCCTTAGGTTGTTATGGAAAAATCTGCTTCAGGGCTAGTCATGTAAAAGTTGTTAACCGTATAAAAAATAAATTCAATTGTAAAACCTTTGTTCTTTGATGTAAACCATTGTGAATCCCCTCTCTCCAACAGTCACATGGTCAAATATGTGACCTACATTTGTGGATGGCCAGGGAACAAATATCATTTATGTTAGGCGTGCCGCGTCCTGAACATCAACAGGGCAAGGCCAATCGACTACCAACCGCGAAACGGTATGCATATGACTAAGCAGCAAAATCAACACACGGGAAAATGGTTAATTTATTCAGGCACAAAGCAAATATTTGCCACAGTCTACCAACTACTGGGTGGGATGGTGGCGTGCGTTGGCTGGTAATGGTACGCAATATTAAAATATTTGTGCATGCAGTGAAAACGGTGGGCTGAGGAAAGGGTGACGAGTTGAAATAGTAGCGAAAGCCGTTCCTAGTTGTGCACTTCGTTGGAAGAGTGGCTGGCAATGCTTGCCAGGTGAGGTGATTTAAATTGCAAAATGATATCATAATTGAATTTTGATATGAACCCCAATAGACTTTGACCAAATTACTGTGCCGTTGACAGAGTTTTCACCACGAAATTAAAATATTTGTAACATATTGTGGCGTTTGATATTGTAATACATTGCGTCTCTCCCTATGGAACGAGTGCAGAAGACCAATTTCACCGAGCAAGGAAATCTCATCGTCAACTGTTGATTGAACGGAAAAATTCATATGATGAACTAGGATTGTCTGTTGATTCGTTTATCTGATCACTAAGAAAGCCATCTACCCGGTAATACAATTAAACACCTTGTGTACCAACTATCCAGTTATTGTGATTGAGGTGCTTGTAAACAGATGTAAAATTAGATGGTTTACGACCCTACGAAGCGGTTTGCTAGTCGAGGTTAACGTGTGGTGAATAAAGTTGATCTTTTGATGCTTGTAACCACAACATATTGTACTGACCAGTTGCCATGAACCACAGACTGACAGCTTGAAGTTCCAGTGATTTTATCTGAACGAAGCCATATGGAGATGTTACGTGAGAGCAAGTAACCGAGAAATGGACAATATGCACTGCACAGCAAAAAAATAAAAATCAAATTAACGCATCAAAGAAGAGGCACAACAACCATGTCAAAAGGATGGTGTAATTTGCAATGCCATTTGAAAATTGTGATATTATCGATGATTGTTTAATGATTTCCGGCTGTTTAGTAATTTTTGGTCACTTCACGATGTCCCGTTTATGCTTTCTAATTATGAAATTTTTTGCTGTGTATCTTTCAGATATTGGAAATTGCCTAGAACGTCATCCCCACCGCAGACATTAACTGAGAATGGTGGTTTGTGCTAATACCTATGTATGGAAATGACATGCCATGCATTTAGCGGATAAAACAATTTATATTATAACGCTTCATAGGGTATAATCTGCCCGACTCGATTTCAGCGTTGATGTGGGGTTTGAAATCCAGTGTATTGTGAAATTGATTTAAGTTGATAGAGTTATTAATGTGGTCAAAGTGGACCATTGACACAGGTAGAAAAAAATAATGATTAAGTTTTACCTTGTTTAGTTAATATGTTCCTAACAAGGTATAGAATTATGTACTGGTGGTCACAGAAGACAGATGTTCTAATTTTTCCACTCCACATTTAGTCTCAACACACTACTAAAGTGTGATGTGGTGGAAAAAGATGGCAGATCATGTTGACAGCTCTACTGTGCAAAAAATGATGGATGGTATTAAGCTTTAAAATCTCTGTTTGCGTTCTCCGATTTCGCTCGTCTGGTGTAAAATTATCATTTTCTAAATGCGAAGAAATAAAATAATTGATTCATAACTGAAAACAGATATTTAGTTGAATCAGTTGTTATCAAAATACAGGAAGTGCAATTCAAGTGCCAACCAGCAAATTTGTCTTGAATAACCTGTATATTGAATAACACTTTAATAAAATACAGCAGTTTCTGGAGATCGTACCCATTTATTATATTTAGAAAGGATCTCTTGGGTGAGACCGTTTCATTTTATCAAACTGGATCTGTTTACTTCTAATGAGCTCATTTTCTTTTATCGTCAGTATGACATCGATCGCACGTCAATCTATTGTTCTGAGGTATTTCTGTCCTCTAAATGGTTTACTTTCAGTTTTCTAGCTTCAATCAATATGAAACTAGTAATTTGCAATTGGTTCTCAGGTGTAGAACCTCTATAAATATCCGGGTACTAGTGTCTTTGTTGTTGTTTTGATACGCTATGTTATCTTGACACAATATTTGATGGTGTGTTGGTGTGAGTTACGTAATTAGGGGCGAATAACTAAGCTTCGGTCGAGCTTCGGACCGGTGTGCTAGTACTTCCTGAGCCAACAAATATATTCACTTTCTTCATGACTTCAACCCGCTGGTTTAAGACCATATTTAAGTTTCACTTCAATTAAATATAAGGATTGTACACAAAAAAATAAAATGCAACAGACAAAAATGGTAACCAAAAACTCTTTTTAAGTCGAATATTTTTGAAACTCTCTGGCAATACATAAACACATATGATATGATGATGAAGAAGGGATTATTTCTCTCATCACCATGATATGTATACGGCTTGCTAAAATTGCCGCACACACAGATCGCCTACCACACCAAATACTTTTGGGCAAATTTGTTTACCTTCTTCTTTCAGAACTTCTTCGGAACATCCAGGTGGGACTTGCCGACGAAAAACTGCAGGCTGGGAATCTGCTTGGCGTCCGCTTTAATTAACCAGACGGAAGAATTGACCTTCTTGGCCACGGCCCAAATCGCATGGTCTGGATTGCGCTTGAAGTAATCCCTCATCCTTCCTTGCGTTCAAGGTCGGTTGTCCACGCTTTTCTTCCGCTGCCAAACCGCCTCTGGGTCGTTTGGGTCTCCTTGAACGATTTTACCTCAAGGGAAACGGTTGAATAGTTGTTTGGAAGCCGTATCGATAAGCACTTGACAAGCACTTGAGACAAATATTGACATAATTTTGCGCATCTTAACGTTACACTCTATGTTAATTTTACTTAATTTTTCATCAATTTTAACCCATGTAATAAAGAGTTATACACAAAAGAAAGTGTGAAACTTTTTCTCCGAGGACAATCTTTTTTTTTATTAATCATTTATTTGTACAGGCTCAATCAAATCAACTTTACAGAGCCAAGTTTTCAAATTTGTATACATCAGGTATCTTAGAACTAAAGGTCAATACAATCTTTATTCATAGATACATTCTAAGAATAGTTACTTCAGTGAATTCGAGATAGACCTTTGAGAACTGCGATTTTCATTCACTGAGCATATTTCGTTAATAACGGGGTATATAATTTTCCTTAAGGGAACGTCCATTAATTAAGTCACGCAAAAAATGCCTTTTATCCCCCCCTGTCACGTTTTTTGTATGGAACTTCAATTTTTTTTTGTATGGATTGTCTCGTTTTCGCAAACTTCCCCCCCCCCCCTCCCTTACTGCGTGACACAATTAATGGACCTTTCCTAAGGACCATTACAGAAAAGACTTGTTTGTAGAAATTAAAACTGATTGATTTATTTTGAAGGCACGTCTCTTTACTTTTAACAAAATTAATGAACATTTGAATACAGTTCGTCAACAACTGTTCGACAAAGCTTTGTTCTATTGATTGATCAGGATCGTTTTACAGCTTCTTCATCGATTTGGCGATTGCATCTTTTGATTTTATTAATCAGTTGTTTACTTTCTTTGGCTCTCAGGTGTTTTTGTACACCAGCGATCTCAAACAGTGGACAAAGACGGAGGTCGATAGTACAAAAGTGACATCCGAACACCAGTATCTTGTTTTCCAGATAGAGTATTTTTAAAAAAAAAAAAGAGATAATTTCACCGATTTTTCATGCCATTATACTGTCCACCGGTAAATCGTCAATAAATATACAAAGGCTATAAACAGAACAAATTTGACGGATCTTTCAGTTCGTTACGTTCGTAATAACCGCCAATTCCATCCCGGAGCGAAGAAGTTCGTCATCGAGCCGCACTTTGTGTCAGCCAGATACGGTTTTGCGTGATCGTAAGGGGTCTGTTCATAAACCACGTAGACTGAAATTTGACACTTTCAACCTCCCTCCTTAAAGCCTACGTAGACTTTGTCATATTCATTTTCTCAAATTTGTGAAAAATGTTCTCCAACATGTTTGAGCAAAGGAATTTTGAAATAAAACTCAAACATTCAGGTTATTCAGTTATTTATTGTTTCATACATTAATTGTTATGTTATGTATTCTCCGTGCGTGGAATAACGATTATGATGTAGAAGGAGATGATCGTTCATCACCATGAGGCACCAAGAGTGAACATTAATGTTTTTGGCTAGAATTAAAGCAAATGTAGAGAAAGTAGAACATAGAAGAAGAACATAGAACATAGAACAGATGATTTTATTTAGGAAATTGAGCGAAAGGGCATGTATCCAGTGGTACTCGAACCATGGACGT
Organism: Aedes japonicus; assembly: GCA_034211315.2. Lineage (NCBI taxonomy): Eukaryota > Metazoa > Arthropoda > Insecta > Diptera > Culicidae > Aedes > Aedes japonicus. Next base: position 141,986 of record JASCZW010001895.1, on the reverse strand, counting down.
CAATTTTTGCCTAACATCCCACTGTGGGGTAGGTTGTAGCAACGGAACAAGTCCGCTACTTCAACAGGCCTGTTGAATTAAAAAAAAAATAGAGACAGTAATTTTAGCGTATATCATTGAACCCCGTTCACATTATAACCTTCATAACGTGATTTAGAGTATCTTGATATCAAATTCCATGCAAATTATTTCCAGTGAAAACTAGATGTATAGATACTAATATCAAGATAGTCTATATCACGTAATATAAGTGGTAGTGTGAATGAGATGTTATCCATTTCTTAATAAGCTTCCATATTACACTGATGTGATGTTTTGCCTATTTTTTTTTCAAAGTACAGGGCTTGAAAACTGTGTTCAGTGTAGCACACATTGATAAACAAAATCCATCACGGAATCGCGGTAGTTTTTGACTCGTGTACTTTGGAAAATAAAAGAGTCTATCATTAAATATGATGGCCAAATAAAGACTCTTTTCTGGTTCATCTTAATCTTCCGGACAATGCGCTGGGGTAAATAATTTCTGTAAATTATGCACGCGTATCAAAGGTTACAATTTAACAATGAGTTGTTTGAACCTCATGGAATATCTTGAAAATTATGGGTAGAAAATGGCTATATAGCTATAAAAATAATTGTTAATTCCGTCCGGTACTTAGGCTACTCAATAGTAGAATTGTATGTAGAAAAGCTGTACCCAACAAAGGAAAATAACAACCTGATATCATATAAGTAACAAGTTCTGTTTTCCCAGTTATCGTTTTGTTTTCCGCTGTTATCACATAACAAATTTAGTTATCACTATTGGCAAATTTTGTTATCATATGTTATCATTTTGAACACACTATTTATTATGAACGTTATTAGTTGAATTTACAAACTATGAATATTTCCAGCATATTTGAACAAGAAATTTTGCTTTTAATCAAAATATTTTTTTTAGTTATCAGCATGAGAATTTGATCTCAAATTGATAACAGAATTTGATACTATTTCAATAAATTTGCATATAATAATAGGATTTGTTATCAAATTGTTCGCAGTGATAACAAAATAAGTTATTATTATGATATTGAACGAGTATTTTTTTTGTTATTCATTCTGTTATTTTGGCTGTTTATTCAGCCTGAATGATAACATATTCAGTGATCAAAAAATGATAACCAGGTAATAGAACTTGTTATCAATTTGGTATAATCCTTTGCTCGGGTACACTGCCCATGCGCTATCAAAGTTACCCGCATTATCGAACATAACCCGATTGTCAATAATTTTGTTTACATGCGAGTTAATGACACGAGGAATGAAAACCGCTTCAAAAGTATCGACCTACACCGAGGCAAATTTCCGTATAAACTTTATGTGTGGAACCACATTTTTTTTTTGCAATTTGACTTGACAAATAAAAAATATGTGTGAACAACATACAACTTATGCAATTTCTCGCAAATAAAAGCTATGTTGGAAACGAAATAAAATTCATTTGCTTTAACAAATAAAATCATTGCCCAGTGAACAAGCGAACGGTACAGTTCGTTCGGTCCGCTTTCCGTTGCTTTGGAAGCTTTTAACGAGTTGTTTACAGTCTTCAGTATCAGTTTTTCTAAATCGCCAGTGAAATCGTCGCGAGTGAAATCAGTCTTGGTTTACTGAAGAAGAGAACATTGTGTGATAAGTGGTGCAACAACGTCATTGATTGCAATTAGCAATATTGCCACGATCGAGAAGCCATATTGTCCCGCATCTATACGGCACGCATACCAGCAGCCCATCGAGTGTAGCGTGTATTCTTCCATCCACCAACTACCACCGACCAGCAACATCATCGTCATCGTTTGGCTCCACGCTCAGACGGTACACGCGGTCACTCATCGTCGCTCGGCAGCAGCAGCACACATTCGTCGCCCAGCTGCAGTAGATCCGTGATACATATAAGATAAGTTTTTTAGTAGTATATAAGATAAGTGATTTTCATCGTAGTGTGTGTGAGTGTGGAGAGTGATTGATAGTGTGTGTGAGAGTGTACTTAGTTTAAGTTTTTTTTTTTTTAGGTTTAGTTTGTTTATCTGTGATTGATCGTAGATAATTACGTTAGTGGTTGAGCGTGATAAGCTCCCACAAGCGAGCCATGGATGATTTATCGCAAGATGAATCATCTATGGCACGAAATGATGAGGTAGCTCATAGAGTTACCAGATCACGTGCTTATCCAGATAGTTCAACTGGTCCATGGGTTGTTTATTTTCAGCCCAAATCGAAACCTCTAAATGTTTGTCAGATTTCTGATGATCTGACGAAGCGATTCTCGGCCGTGACCGAGATAATTAAAGTCAGACCCAATAAACTTCGGGTCGTTGTGTCCAATCTCAAGCAAGCTAATGAGATTGCTGTCTCCCAGCTCTTTACTCTAGAATATAGAGTGTATATCCCAGCTCGGGGTATTGAAATTGAAGGTGTGGTCTCCGAAACGAGTCTGACCCCTGAGATCCTGCTGAAGCGGGGGGTTGGTAGATTTAAGAATCCTCTGCTTCCCCCAGTTAAGATACTTGATGTGCGCCAACTTGGCACAGTGTCGACCAACAAGGGCGAAAAAAAGTTTACACCGTCAGACTCGTTTCGCGTAACCTTCTCTGGCTCAGCCCTCCCTCAATACGTCGAGTTGGGAAAACTTCGACTACCTTTGCGGTTGTTTGTACCTCGGGTCATGATCTGCGAAAAGTGCAAGCAGATGGGACACACGACCTCCCATTGCAGCAATAAGGCACGCTGCTCCAACTGCGGGGAGAAGCATGAGGATGGCGCGTGCGCAGACAGCACACCTAAATGCGCTTTTTGCAAAGGAACTCCTCCTCATGCTCTCTCATCGTGCCCGGCGTACAAACAACGCGGGGAACAATTAGAACGCTCGCTGAAACAGCGTTCCAGGCAATCTTTTGCTGAAATGGTTAAAAAAGCCTCACCATCACCCGATGCCAATACAAATCCCTTTGCTCCTCTGTCAGATGACGAGTCTGACTTTGATTCGGCTGAAGAGGGAACGTCGTTCACTTTTCCGGAAGGTGCTTCAAGGAAGCGAAGACGCGTCCGCCCACGGAAAGTTGTTGAAAAGAAGCCCGAGACCAGCTTGCCCATTTCAAAAAGAGGTGGAAAAAAGGAAAACACAATTCCTCCTGGTTTCCGTAGTACTAACTACAGCCAGGACTTTCCATCTCTCCCGGGGACATCCAAAACCCCTGAAGCCCCAATTTTAAGAACAGAAGCCCCCTCCTCAAGTGGGCTTTTCTCATTTGATGACATTGCCGAAGGTATCTTTAAGTACCTCGAAATTTCTGACCCTCTCAAAAGCATTGTTTTGGCAATGCTTCCAACAGTGAAGACTTTTTTGAAGCAATTGACAATTAAGTGGCCCCTCCTTGCAGCTATCATTTCCTTCGATGGATAATTTTCCAAATGAGGTCGGGGATTTGATCACTGTTCTACAGTGGAATTGTCGAAGTTTGATTCCTAAATTGGAATCATTCAAATTTTTAGCTCACACTACCGGTTGTGATGCATTCGCTCTTTGTGAAACATGGCTCTCTTCCGAAATCAATCTTCCGTTTCATGATTTCAATATTATTCGTCTTGATCGTGAGGATTCGCGTGGAGGGGGAGTACTTTTGGGGATCAAAAAGTGCTACTCCTTCTATAGAGTGAATTTTCCTCTTATTCCAGGTGTTGAAGTTGTCGCATGTCAGGCTGTTATTAAAAATAAAAGCCTTTGCATTGCTTCTGTGTATATTCCTCCTAGAGCCTCAATTAACCGAAAACAACTTTCAGATATTTGTTCGGTCCTTCCTGCTCCACGGTTGGTCATGGGAGATTTTAACTCTCACGGTACAGGCTGGGGAGAACTGTACGATGACAACCGGTCTTCCCTGATATATGACCTCTGTGACAACTTTAATATGACAGTTCTTAACAATGGAGAAGTAACACGTTTGGCTGGTACATCCTCAGTTGGCAGTAGATTAGACCTCACACTTTGTTCGAATTCATTATCGTTGGATTGCACATGGAATGTGATTCAAGATCCCCACGGTAGTGATCATTGGCCCATAAAAATTTCGGTTGCCACCGGGTTCAATTCGTCGAAATCTGTCAACGTCACGTATGATCTTACCCGTCACATCGATTGGACAAAGTTTAGGACAGCAGTAGATGAAGCCGTAACGACGGTAGAAGAGCTTCCACCGCTGGAAGAATATAACTTCCTCTCCAACCTGATCTTAGACAGCGCGCTTCAAGCTCAAACTCGACCAGTTCCAGGGACGTCATCTCGCAGGAAACCTCCTTCTCCATGGTGGGATCAGCAATGCACCGAGGTTTACCGTAAAAAGTCCGACGCGTTTAAAGTTTTCCGTAGACGTGGAACACCTGAGCACTTCGATGTATACACGGCTCTCGAACGTGAACTTAAGAGCCTCATCAAGGCCAAGAAACGCGGTTACTGGCGAACATTCGTGAACGGGCTATCGCGCGAAACGTCGATGAGTACTCTTTGGAACACAGCGCGAAGGTTGCGTAACCGAACTACGAACAACGAGAGCGAAGAGTACTCGGACCAATGGATCCTCAAATTCGCGCGAAAAATTTGTCCAGATTCTGTGCCGGCACGGATGATTCCTCGCGAAACAACGAATTCGATAGATGAGATCAGCCAACCCTTTTCAATGGTAGAGTTCTCTCTCGCACTCCTTTCGTGTGGCAATACGGCTCCAGGGGCTGATAGGATCAAGTTCAACTTGCTTAAGAACCTCCCAGACGTCGCGAAGAGGCGCATGTTGAACTTGTTTAATCAGTTTTTGGAGCTTAACATTGTACCGGATGATTGGAGGCGGGTAAGAGTTATTGCCATTCAAAAACCTGGTAAGCCCGCGTCCGACCACAACTCCTATCGACCCATCGCGATGTTATCCTGTATTCGAAAGTTGTTGGAGAAAATGATCCTTTTCCGTCTGGACAAATGGGTTGAGACGAACAACCTGCTTTCAGATACTCAATATGGTTTCCGTAGGGGTAAGGGAACGAACGACTGTCTCGCGTTGCTTTCCACAGATATTCAGTTAGCTTTTGCTAAAAAAGAGCAAATGGCTTCTGTATTCTTGGATATAAAGGGGGCTTTTGATTCAGTATCTGTTGAAGTTCTTTCAGATAAACTCCACGCTTGTGGCTTTTCACCATTAATGAATAATTTTTTGTACAATTTGCTGTCAGAGAAACAAATGAGCTTCTCTCATGGAAACTCTACAGCTTCACGATTTAGCTACATGGGTCTCCCCCAGGGATCATGTTTAAGCCCCCTTTTGTATAATTTTTATGTCAAAGACATTGACGATTGTCTAGGTGACAACTGTACGTTGAGACAACTTGCAGATGACGGCGTAGTGTCTGTCACGGGATCCAATGGGATCGATCTGCAAGGGCCCTTACAGGATACCTTAGACAATTTGTCTACTTGGGCTCTAGAGCTAGGTATCGAATTCTCTACGGAGAAAACTGAGTTGGTAGTTTTTTCTAGGAAGCATAACCCAGCACAACCGAAGCTTCAAATTTGGGGTAAGCCGATAACTCATTCTATGTCCTTTAAATATCTTGGGGTCTGGTTCGATTCTAAGTGCACCTGGAGATCCCATATTGAGTATGTGAAGCGAAAGTGCCAGCCAAGGATCAACTTTCTCTGCACAATTACCGGGACCTGGTGGGGAGCTCATCCACAAGATCTTCTAACGTTGTACCGGACAACGATTTTGTCGGTTATGGAATACGGTAGTTTTTGTTTTCAGTCAGCGGCTCGGTCGCACTTCATTAAACTGGAACGTATTCAGTATCGGTGTCTTCGTATCGCGTTAGGTTGCATGCACTCGACTCACACCATGAGTCTTGAAGTGCTGGCTGGCATGTTGCCACTCTCGGATCGGTTTTCAGAATTATCTCTCCGGCTCCTCACCAGGTGTGAAGTTATGAACCCTCAGGTAATCGAACATTTTGAGAAGCTCCTTGAGTTGAATCCTCAAACCCGCTTCATGACCTTGTACCATTTGTACATAACACAGGATGTCAGCCCTTCGCCGAACATTTCCAATCGTGTTTGCTTCTCCGATTTCGACAATTCGGTTCATTTTGATTTATCCATGAAGCAGGAGCTTCATGGAATCCCAGAGCATCATCGTCCTATGATTGCTCCGGTGATATTTGCTGCAAAGTTTGGCCAAGTTGATTCCACTAAATCGTTCTTCACTGACGGATCTTTGATAGAGGAGTCAGCAGGCTTTGGAATATTTAATGAAATTTATAGCGCCAACCGTAAACTTCAAGCTCCTTGTTCCGTATATGTCGCTGAATTAGCGGCAATACATTTTACGCTAGAAATTGTTGCCTCATTAACACCGGATCAGTACTTCATTTTCACGGATAGTCTCAGTTCTATAGAGGCTATTCGCTCATTGAGGCCGGTAAAGCACTCCTCGTATTTTCTCATGAAAATACAGGAGCTTCTAAGTGCTTTATCTTCGCGTTATTTTATCATCACCTTTGTATGGGTCCCATCTCATTGTTCAATTCCGGGCAATGAGAAAGCGGACTCGCTTGCAAAGGTGGGCGCTATGGAAGGCGATATTTGTGATCGACAAATCGCCTTCAACGAATTTTTTCCTAGTTTTCGTCAACAGTCACTCGTCAGCTGGCAGTATAAATGGAGTAAAGGAGATTTGGGGCGATGGCAACATTCTATCATCCCAAAGGTGTCGAAGAAATCTTGGTTTAGCGGGATGGATGTGGGTCGAGACTTCATTCGTGTCATGTCTCGCCTCATGTCCAATCATTATTCTTTGAACGCTCATTTATACCGGGTTGGGCTGAGCGACAGCAATCTCTGTGAGTGTGGACAAGGCTATCAGGACGCAGATCACGTTATTTGGTCTTGTGCTGAGCATTCTGTAGTCAGATCTGAGCTTTATGATTCCCTTCGGGCTCGAGGTAGACAACCCAATGTTCCAATTCGAGATATTTTGGCTGTACGTGATTTGGAGTACATGAAACTCATTTATGTGTTTTTGACTAACATTAGCATTAGATTGTAGTTAGTTTAACCTGTATGCTTAGAATAAGTTTTTTTTATATGTGTATGTGTGTGTGTTTTTTTTTCTTTTTCAAGAAATGTTCAAGTCAAAAGAAAACCATAAGTTGTATAGTTATAAGTGTTTAGATAATTTTGAATTTAAATTTAATGTGTTATGTAACCATACTTTAAATTCCCACCCTCTTCCCATCCGTAATTTGTTATTCCTATTAACCTCGAGACGGCCGCGAGTAATCGGCTCTATCATCCTAACTTTAGTTTTAAGATAAATGATGTATAAAAATATGAAAATTTGGCTCTGTAAAGTTAATTCGATTGAGCCTGTACAAATAAATGATTATTAAAAAAAAAAACAAATAAAATGTATGTGTGAGGTTTATAATTTTTATAATTTCAATCTTCTATCAATTTTATGTGTCTGATTCTAATAAATTTATGTGTGAGGTTTATAACTTTCATTTCAATGTGCTTTAAGGTTTATGTGTATGAATCATATAAAATTCATAATTAATAACAATAAAATGAATAACAATAATATTTATGTGAGAGATTTATATACTTTATTATTCCTTTTTTCATTCATCATATCTTCACGTATGTCCTCTTCCGATGCTTCCTCTTCCCGTGCGGTCTCTTCCCGTGCTTCCTCTTCCTTTACGCCCTATTCATGTAATGTTTTTATTTCACTGAAAACAATGGAGAGTTATTGTTTGATTATTATATCTAATTTGAGAAAATACCTTCGAAAATTCGCAAAAGTTCTGTTGAAAAATCGAGACGAGAAAAAAAAATGTCTTCTGTCGCCAACATGACTGCGGGCACTCAAACATTAAAAGTATGTGTGGGAAATAAATCTTAACTATAAGATACGAACTATAAATTTTATGGCAGCTCACACATAATTAACATTTGTAACGCCTATAAGTGTTATGAGTTACCTTATCAAAGGTAAGGGTGATATTATATTTCTAGGATTTTTTTTCAAAAGGGCGAATCTAACAATGAGAGGCTCTCCTTTCTCTCGCTCTCTTTCATTTATTACAGCGTCATTATAAATCTTTTGAGGGGTCCTTTAGTACAAATAGAAACACAACAGTGCTGGCTACCATACTCTACAAATAGTTGAATGAAAAACGTAACGCTGAATGGAATATGAATGAAAGAGAAAGTAATCAAAGAGAGTCTCTCAATTGCAGTTTCGCCCTAATGAAAAAAAAAACCCTAGATTTTGTATATTCATACAAATAAAAATAATGTTTGACGTATCTTATAAAGTGCATGTGCTCTGACCAAATAAATTTTAGGTTTACAATTTTATTAGTGTAGGTGAATTGAACTCAATATTAGGTACTTTTGTTACTGTGTGTAGTTATCAACTATAATTTTTCGTAGCAAGTTTTGAATTGTAATCACAAACTAGCCTGTTGTGACACACTTAGAAATTATGAATTTTACACGAGACCTAATTGATGTTTGTAAAAAGTCGGGGAACGTAAAGATAGATTTCATGTAAAATTATGTCTCTTGAAACTGACACATACGCAATTCGACGAAAGATGTGTTTTATTTATTTATTTTCTCAACTCTTTCAACTCATTCTTATGTGCGAAAGGACGCTTGCATGTGTCGGTCTCAGAGGACAGAAATTTACATGACATTTTGGTTCAAAACACACGTATTGAAAGCTTACAAACCAGCACTGATTTCATGGCTCAGATTGGTTCACAATTGCAATAAAACTTACTTTGACAGAACAAGTATGTTGTCATACTTCATTAAAGCCATAGCGGCTCGAATATATTTGGCTCAGAAATGGATACCGAAAATGCTCGGGCTGGCACGAGGATAATACGCATAGTATTAGCAATTATTTTAATCCTTCGTGTATAACGTACAAATCTATGAATATCCGTTTTGTCGAGAGAAAAAACAGAGGCCTACAAAGACTTTTGGTAAACCACCCCTCGCTCATCGTAGACAAACGTAAACTTTTATGAATACAAACCCCTCACCTCTTGAATTGTATACGTGGTTTATGAACCGCCACTTGGAGATGCAAGCGCGGAAGCGGCATATGGAAGCCTAGGTGGCGAAATGCTCCTTGCGACTTATGCCGGGAGGTTGTTTTGACCGGCGGTCAAAATTTATTTGGCCAACAGGAACATCGTAATGAGGATGGGCGTGTTGGAAGTGCAAGCGGCCAACCCAACAGCAGCGACTGAAGGTGCTCAGCAAGGATGTCTTCCTGGCGAAGCGCAACGTGGTTGTGATCATGGATGACGAGAAGTACGGTGATGGCAAATGACTTACAAAGGACCTGTTATTTAAGGTCCTTCAGGAAGGAGGTAAGTTGCGAGTTGCGAGTGTATCTCCCACACGAAGTTCCCGTAGAAGGTCCACTTGTGGCTGCCACTCTTAATATAACGAACACGTTGCTTGAGAAGATGAAGCGTTTGAAGATCCCAATCGTGCCCCAACTGTGACAAATTGAATGTTTCTGACGAATCTGACGATCTATTCGAACAATTTCTGGGCGAAGAACGAAGAGGAACTGATCCAATAGGCGACTAAAGAGTTGAAGAAATTTCCGGCTAACTGCCAAAAGACTTACCATACTTCTAAACGATGTCAAACTTGGCTGAAGGAGATAATTTTGGCCGAACGATGTTTGGCCTCTAAGCAGGACCAGCAGGTTGATATGGACGTATGTTGGTCGAAGTTTCCATTATCGAATATTGGGCTCAATGTCAGAGGACTATGTTATGAAGGTGTGCTCTCGATTTCACAATCGCTTAGAGGCGGACATAACAAAAAACATGTCTCTTAATCATAAAATGAACAACATTTTTTTGAGCCAAGATGAAGGGTTTTCAAAGTTTTTCGTGGGACACACTTCAAAGGTTTGCTTTAAAATAAAGGGGTATAAATGTTTGAGTAGTTCTGGAATGCCATGTGATCGATTTTTTTAAATCTCTATTCGAAATCGCCCACTACTAGTGTCAAGGAAACTGAATTGATGGATGCAAAAGTCATGATGACAGGTCAAGGGTCACCAATAGCTATCCGTAAAAAGAGTCATAAGCTAGTTATAAATTGCTAGTTCCCTATTAATTGTTGATAAGACTGCGTTATTCCTTAAAAATAATGAAAATGGAAACACAGGAGAAACAAAAACATTTTTTAGGGTTCTCTATTTATGAGAAAGTTGTTTAATTAAGATTTATTCCTAAAGTAGTTGGCTATTACCTAATCCCATTGCTTGAAATAATTCAATCAGCAGCTCACTCATTAATTTGACTATATTTACGGACAACCGGTTCGCTTCGTTGACTCGAACGAGTCTGAGAGAAAGTAACGCTGCGACTATAATTTATAAGTTAGCAAACAGACCCAAATCCTATAGCTAGCTAATAGCGAAATCTGTGGCACTCACAAACAATCGATTGTAACTATCGATTTCAACAATTAAACAGGACATGACAGACATGACTTTTACATTTGATAGAAATGATTACTCCATTGATTAACTATTTTACTTATTTACTGCAGTAAAGACTGTTTCGAAAAATAAAAATGCACTTTATTTCTCAAATAAAAAAATACCGTACTGATTTTTTTCTAAAACATAGTTAATTTTCCATCTTCATTGAAATTTGCTGAAATTTGAAATTTGATTTTTCGTAGGGTAGGCGAGTTCTCGAACTTTTCTATTGACATAACTCATAAGTTTCTGCACAGTGATTTCTCCTACCATTTTCACCCCATATCTTTCTTAAATTTTTCAACACTTTCCGCTGGTTTCAAAGTCTGGTTCGCTGGTTCGTCAAAGCTCAGAAAGTTCCGATAGGGCGAATCTATGCGCAGTTTGGTGGATTCATCTTCTTTGGTACAAATACGACATTGTTCCTTTTGTACCACCCTAGTGCATTTTTAGAGTAATGGCCAAAAGATTGGAGGCTTATTATGCTGTATGATCAAGGGTAGCAACCTTTTTTGCAGACACCTTTTAAACGTAGATTTGACCACTCATTGTGTCTGTCGTAATGAATGGACGAGATATTTTTCCACATCCGCATATGGCCTACCACACCATTACCTTCTTGCCAAATTTTTTGGTGTAAGTGGGTTTCACTTATCCAGGAACATCCTTTCTCTTCGGTGAGGTATAAAACTGTGGTCCCGGCAGAGTTTTATAATCGAGTTTTATGTAGGTTTCATCGTCCATTATAACATAGCCCTGGTTTTTGGTCAGCAGTTTGTCGTACTGATTTCGAGCCCTCGGTGTCACAGATTCAGCCTGTTTGGGGCTTCGGTTTGGCTGCTTCTGCTTTCGACGAGTCTGCGGCCCATTCTCTCCTTGGCACGCATAACATTGGTCGCCAAAGTACTTAGCTTTTTCGCCACATGTCGGACTGATGCTGAAGAATGTCGCATGAAATAATCCCTGGCCTTTCTGTCGATTGTAGGGTCAGCGGGACCAGGTTCTCTACCCCGTCTCGGGGAATCTACGAAAGAGCACTGTTGTTGATACTTCCGTTATGCTGTTTGAGCTGCTTTGACGCTCACACCTTCGTCCTTAGCCTGTTATCTGATCGAAAGACTACTGACGGTGCACAATCCGTGTTCTTTGCTCGGCAGAAGGACCACGCATTTTCAAACTTACGTGCGAACAATTGAAAAAAAATCACAACATCAGTTTAATTTGGATGTAAACAACAGGACGCAGAATAGAGTTGGTTGAATACTGAACGTATATTGAATAGGCAATTAATCATTAGTGTATATATAATTATCGGAACAGTCTTTATTATTCTTCATTTCACGTGATTTTTTATACTATATTTCCATGGTTACTATCATCAAAACAACATCTGCGTGAACATCAACCTTGAATAAATGATAAATGTTTTACACATTTGAGTATCGGGTGATAAGTTTTAGGTTCAAGTTCAGCAGGAGGTTTGAGTGTTAATTCTCATAAATTTTCGCCCCCACGCGTCTCGCTGATATCCGAAAAAAAAAATCAACACAAAGTTGTCAACAGCTGAAAACGGAAACCTCAAGACAATATCTCCCCTAAAACACCGGATCCTGGGAACGTGACCCGCTCGCCCCCACATAAATCCGGATCTGCTCCACACAGTTGGAGATAATGATGTTTTGCCTTTTGCACCTTTGCTGCTCAGACACGTGGTTCACGGTCAGATAAACACGACAACGACGTCATCAAGCTCGCTATTCTATTGCCCTAGCCACGGTATCACTTTTCAGAAGCACAGCTCACCGACCGAAGTCGACAGGATTTTTTTTTCAATTAAGCCTAATTGAGATGAACACGGTGTTATTCTTTGCCAACTGTCCAAATCAGCTTAATTGGTGTAACTTCACGCCATGCATTGTAATGAGATTATGCAAACAAAACTAGGAAACAACATCCGAGAAATGCTCGGCCAATCCCCAAATCGAAAATTAGGCATCGTTCTACATCGCAGTAGAGAAAACAAATGCTTATCTTCAACTTTGCAGGTTGGCCGAATGCCTTCTGGGATGTAAAAGTTAAACGTGTGCGCTATGAAATCGGACACTTTTCCTCGCCTCATGGGTCAAACAGTTTGCCTTACATTATCTGTTCCCGGAAATCAAGTTGAGACGATCGGCAAATGACACATGACCGAATGGACCGAACCTGTTGAACCCAATTTTAATGCAAACTCAATGGCTAAAATTTTAGTCGAGATGAATTCCTGGGAAAATTAAAGGCAAACATAGTATGACAACAATGGTAGAAAAAAACAAGACGGATAAGAAAATCCTTCAAAATTTACCTCCCAAACAATGATTCGAACCACTTTACAAAGAATTGACTTCCGTCTTCAAAGTGGGTCATTAGCCATGGCCCATTCAGACTTTTCGCAGATCAACTGCTGGGAAGTGAACCAGTCAGAATTGACATCAAGGATGACAATCTATTTTCCAAGGGATCTGAATAATGAGAAAAGGATATGATCATCCAAGTGGAAAAACAAGAGTCGGTACTTTGTCGTCGTCTCGGAAAAATATTATTTTTGGAGATGATGGCACATGGCACCCGGAGTGGGTGCTTTTCTCTTTTGTGTTTCCGAGTTTCGAGCACCGGATAGACAAGTTTCCAATTTCAAACAAACGATAAATACAGCAAAAACATGGAACACTGTTAAAGCTCCGGCTCGGGTGAAATAAACCAACAGAGGGATCATGTGCGTTGAAACGCTGACGTGTGAATGTAATTGTTTTTGTATCTCAACTTTCGTTTTCTACGCACTTAACTGTCAAGCATTTGCTTCAACTCTAGACAGCCCATTTGAATGAAATGTGCTTTTGACGGTCAGCTGCTACACAGGCCGTAGTGGTTCAGCCATTGACGCATAAGCGTAGTCAGGATTTCAAATAGGGTGAGGCAAGATATATTTGTTATAGGGAGAGAGAGAGAGAAAAAGAGAGAGAGAGAGAGAGAGAGAGAGTGAGAGAGAGAACTACACCGTCTTCAACCGCTGCACAGTGGGAAAAAATAACCCAAATTCCCAAGTAAGAGCCAAACCAAACCAAACTAAATGCATTTCTGAAGGGAAACGGGCTAATAAATCGATTGAGGCATGTTTCGTGTTGTGTAGAGCACGGGAAGTGGCTCGTTTTGCCTCAATTCGCCATAAATTGATGGTACACGTATCATATTCAGAAACTTTACAGAGATAATTTCATCACGTGTCTGGCCCATTTTATCCAAATTCTTTCCTTTTATTTGATTTTTCTTGAAACCCACAATAATAAATAATGACACACTCAAAGTTTCGTTCCGGATGCTACATTTACAACAGCTCTCAAGGTTACCTCAAATCTAAGTCCGTAAAACGTAAAGAAATTACCTCTTAGCTTAAAAGTGGAATGTTCAAGCCTTAAATTTACATGATCCTTGTCTTTGGTGTATAACAACATCAGACCTATTGTCAACACAGTCGGTTTCGCACATCATGGCATGTCACAAGTTCAAATTCGTTCTCTTCCATGACAGATTATAATAATTGAATTGGGATAAAACGGGTCAGACACAACATGAAATTATTCCTGTTACGTTTCTAAATGTGATATGCGTAAAATGTATTCATTTTGAATCAGAATATATAGCGGATATTGCAACTGCATTGAGCAGAATGAAGAAATACCTTCAAATAAAGGGATATTTGGGCAAAACGGGCTATCTACAAGATCCAAAAACACGCAAAGTCGCTCCAAATTACTTCTATGGAGATATCCTGTGGGATTTGTACTTTTCAAGCGAAAATAATTTGTGACGATTGCTGCTGTTCGGAAAGTAACAAGAAAAATCAAATAAAAGGAAAGAATTTGGGTAAAACGGGCCAGACACGACATGAAGTTATCTCTGTAAAGTTTCTTAATATGATACGTGTGAACGAAATGCATTTTCACTCAGAATAAATTGCAGAGATTGCAACTGTATGAGCAGACTTGAGAAAAAACCATCAATTTATGGTGAATTGGGGCAGAACGAGCCACTTCCCGTACTCTACACAACACGAAACCTGCCCCAATCGATTTATTAGCCCGTTTCCCTTCAGAAATGCATTTGGTTTGGTTAAAAAACCAGCGGGTTCACTTACTTGGGAATTTGGGTTCATTTTTTCCCACTGTGCAGCGGTTGCACACACTGAACACATAACATTATACAACGGACAACACAACGCTTGGTGGACCAGTAGAGTAGGGACATTTTCAACTTCCACCGGCTAGAGCAGGATTCGAGCCCTTACTTTGTGACAATCCGCCTGGACGACGGGTGGATTATCTTCTCTACGCTAAGTACTTTACAATACCCGTCAAATTTTGGGAACAAGATTCAACAATTCTTGGCTTGTTTTGGAATTTGAAAAAAACAAGGATTTTAAAAACCTTAGGTTTACCACATGTGTCAAAATCGATTCGCATTAACATAGGTCAAAATCTAGCGAGTACTGTCATTCGTCGAAATATTCACTTTACAGTCGTGTTGGATTTTTGTATAGGTTTATAGGAGTATGTTCACAGTTTGTACTGAAAATGTACGTTTCCTCCGCGACCCCCTTACCCGCACTGAAAATTAAATTTTGATTTTATTACGAAATCGAAGGTAGGACTAACAAATCTATTCGTTGTATTCGTTGCAAGTAGATTTGTACTTTTCAAAAAGCCATCTTCGTACTCAATGCCACACGCGTAACGTGTCTAAAACACGAAGCATTGATTGGCACAGAAAGAACATTCGTGCACTGTACGAAAACAGTATAAACTACTAATATTTTGTTGTCATTAAAAAAGAAACTCTAGTTGTTGCATAATTGACTGGCAGATCGTCTATATCGACTCAGTGGGTAATTGAAAAAAAAAACAAAAATAAATAAATCAATGATTCCAGCACACCCGAGGAGCAATACCAAATGTACCAACATTAGTACGATTGAGCAGCAATTGGTCGATTTTCATGAAATTCATTCCGGAACTGTACAAAACGTGTAACATAGCATTTCACCAGATGACATGTTAAATTCATACAATTTACGAGACATTTGTTTTATGTACAAAATCCATGTTTACGAAACGAGTGAAACCTAATTCACGAAAATAAATTTTCAGTGTATTGACAAAGCAACACGGCAAAAACACTGGTTTTCTCTCATAGAAATAGAAAACCTTTGAGGTAGCTCATCGAATCTTCCGGTGCACCTCTTAGCATCTTACTATAAGGTACTAGGTGAGTCTTCACAGATTGCCTGTTATAATGTAAAATTAGTAAGACGTTTTCATTGAGTTATCTATCTATCTATAAGGAGTGTATCGAAAATAAGCTATCCACAAACTTTCTTTCAAATTATGTTGAAAACCGATATTTTATTCATACAAAAAATTGATCCTTTATTGTACGAGGTTAAACTTGAACATAATGAAGACCGGATGAAATTTAAGTTATTCCTTCACAAATTTTCGAATTTTGGATCGAATGCTCTACATCAAGTTCCGGAGTGTTGCATCGCATTTTTTGGACGCTTGAGCTCAAATTTTTTTGAACTCCTGCATGTTCTCAGCTGCCTCACCAGTCTTCTTGAAGACCCTCTTCGCGATTGCCCAGTAACGTTCGATGGGTCGAAGCTGAGGGCAATTTGGTGAATTGATATTTTTCTCAACGAAATCTATACCCTTTTCCGCAAGCCAATTGAGAGTGGTTTTGGCATAGTGAGCCGACGCTAAATCCGGTCAAAACAGTGGAGGTGTACTATGCTTCTTATATAAACGCAACAATCTCTTCTGGAGACATTCAGATCGATAGGTTTCCGCATTTATAGTTCCGGTAGGGTAAAAAATGGTTGACTTCAAACCACAGGAACATATTGCTTGCCATACCAGTACCTTTCGACCGAATTTGTCCACTTGAATCGACCAGTCCGCATCGCTCACATCCTCTCCAACGACGGCAGTAAAGTATTGTGGACCTGGAAGGGTTTTTGAGTCCTCCTTTACATAGGTCTCATCGTCCATCAAAACGCATGCATCTGGACGCTGCAAAAGACGCGATTACAATTTCCGGGCCCTTGTTGCTGCTCGCTTCTTCGGTTCTGCACTTTGTTTCGAGATTTTCTGCTTCTTGTAGGTCTTCAGGTGGTTTCGCCTCTTGATACGCTGGATCATTCCGACACTCGTTCCTGCTTTTTTGGCCAAATCACGTATTGGCGTGAAACTCAAATCCTTGTATATCTTGAGAACGAATCAGGGAAATGGAACCAAATTTGGCATGTGAAAGTTTTTGAAGGAGAGAAATGTTTCTATGGTGTT
This sequence comes from Aedes japonicus, assembly GCA_034211315.2. Taxonomy (NCBI): domain Eukaryota; kingdom Metazoa; phylum Arthropoda; class Insecta; order Diptera; family Culicidae; genus Aedes; species Aedes japonicus. The sequence goes on along the minus strand of JASCZW010001895.1, from coordinate 125,008 downwards.
TGCGACAATTCCGCCATTTAAGGAGAGGGGTGGGGGGTCTCTCAAACAAATGGAACACAAATTTCTGCATAACTCGAGAACCAATAAAACAAACGTAACGAAATTAAGTGTTAATTTTTGAAGGCAAGAAGGGTTTCTATGGTAGCTTGAGAACCCTCCCCGTCCTATAAGAGGGGGCTACCTTACAAATGAAACACAATATTCTGCATGACTCGAGAACTAATCAAGCAAATGGAACCAAATTTAGTATGTGTGAGTTCTAGAAGACAAAAAATGGTATTATGTTGATTTGAGACCCCTCCCCTTTCTGAAAGGGGGGGATTCCAAACAAATGAAACGCTAATCCTTGCATAACTCGAGAACTTAACAGGGAAAGGGAACCAAATTTGTTTTTGAAGGAGAGAAATGCTTCTATGGTGATTTGAGACTCTTCCGTCATATGAGGAGGGAAAATTCTGCATAACTCAAGAACTAATAAAGCAAATGGTACCAGATTTGACATGTGGAGATTTCTGAAGAAGATAAATGTTCCTACGGTGGTTTGGACGTCTTCGCCTTCTCGAAGCGAGGAGGAGGGGCTTCCGTACAAATGAAACAAAAATTTCTGCATTATTCGGGAACTAATCAAGCCAATGGAACAAAATTTGGAATGGACGAGTTTCATAAGGCATGAAATGTTTTTATGGTGGTTCAAAGCCCCTCCTCCCTTTAAAAAGTGGCGCTTTCATACAAATGAAACACAAATTTCAACCAAACATGAGAACTATGCCTACTGCTTTGCAAATTTGTATTATCAGTGGTTTTTGGGTCCGTAAAAGCATCTTATGATAGTTCGAGACCCCTCCCGCCTCTAGAAAGGGGGGATCCCATGCAAATGAAAAACAAATTCCTGCATAACTCGAGAACTAATCAAGCAAATGGAACCAAAATTAGTATGGGTGAGTTTTTGAAGGCAAGAAATGTTTTTATGGTGGTTTGAAGCTTCTACTCCCACTGGAAAAAGGGGCCCCTATTAAAATGAAACGCGAATTTAAGCCAAACATGAGAACTATCCCTACCGCTATGCAAATTTGTATGCATTTTTGTGCAGAGATTTTTGGAGTCGGGAAAGGTTCTTATGATGGTTCGAGACCCCTCTCGCATCTAGAAGGGGTGCTCCCACACCAATGAAACACAATTTTTTGCATAACTCGAGAACTAATCAAGCAAATGGAACCAAATTTGGGATGTGGGGGTTTTTGGAACCAAGAAATGTTTCTATGGAGGTTTGAGACTCCTCCCCTTTCTGGAAGGGGTGGGCTCTCATGAAAATCAGACACAAATATCAACCAAACATGAGAATCATACCTACTGTTATGAAAACTTATATGTAGTGGTTGTTGAGGCCGGAGAAGGTTCTTATGATGGTTCGAAGCTCCTTCCCCGCCTGGAAGGGGAGGACTTCCATGCAAATGAAACATAATTTTATGCAAAGCTCGAGTTCTTGGAATTGGAGTTCTTCAATTGGAACCAACTTTGGCATGTGGGGGTTTTTGGGCAGGATTTTTTTCTTAGGTGGTTCGAGACGCCTTCCCTCTGGAGATGGGGAAGGAGGGCTCTCAAACCAATGAAACAGACATTTGAACCAAACATGAGGATTATCCATACAACTAAAACACAAAATGTGTATTTTTCGAGTAAGAAGCATGTTATGATAGAAGTTCAAACCCCTTTTTAGTCAAGAATTGGTTGAGTTACTCTCAGTGCTACATTAGGCACAAGAAGTTAATCTTAGGTTATGCAAGAGAAAATTACGTACAAACTGACCGGGTACGGCTTCGTTTGTCTTTGAAATGCTTCTACGCAGAAAGCAAAACCGGTAGGAACTACCGGCCCAAGGGTTAAATTAATAACACAAACCTTTTTTTTGCATAAATAACACACACAAGCAAACGAAAATATTTTAACCAAATTAATTCAGAACAAAAACCATAAACGCGCCAGTTATATTAATGTTTCATTCATTTAGTCGCTTGCGTTGCAAGGCTCGCACCGGGTTCAGCTAGTCTCAGGCTTGGAGACAATGATATCATTGAGTATAGGATCAAGTCTCCTCCGGTTGATGCTAAACCAGGCTCATGGACATAAATAGAAGCATGAAGTTGCCAAAAGGCACCGAATGCATCTACACACTTTTACCTTTACCAAATCTCTAAATTGCAAGTTTAAATGGATTCACATAGATTGTTCTTAATAAGCTTTTATAGAATTGGTACAGTTGTAAAAATTGAAAGTTTATAAAAAAACAGTTTGCTTTGAGCATCGGCTGTGAAAGGTTGTGTAGATGCTTTTTCACGCACTATTTTGTTATATGGCGCGTTTCGTTTTGTTTCAGTTATCTATAATTCGGCGATGTGAGTAATCGAGTGAGCACAGAAAAATGCTTCCTGGTGAGATGTGGGGGTTCACCAAATAATTGAGATCTCCACCATAAGACCACCAGCCCGTCTAATGGTGGAGATCTCAATTAATTGTGATCCTTAATATTGGTTTGCCATGCTCTCCGTATCACCATATCCTGGGGCAAGTAAACCACTATCCTATTTTACGATTAGCTCCAAGAGCATTTTTTGTATGAATAGGTTCAAATCAGAAATAGGCATTAATATTAAATAAATAGAGGTGGATTATATCTAATAAACGACAGGTTCAAAGTGAGAACGCGTTGGTGTTTCCCTTGTTATTAAAGACTGTATTCGATGAAATTTGGAGACATTGTTCGTAACTTTTTAGCGTGAGGGTAAAATTTTATAAATTTTAACTGAATGTATTTCATTGAGTTGCGGCAATTGTGTAATGAGTTTCGTGAAAATCCGTCGAATGATTACAGTGATGGCTTCGAATGAAGAAATAGTGCGCCAACAAATTTCGGGCACTCACTTCGAAAACCCAAACCCGTCTCATCGATGGATCGGAAAACAGCTCGGAATCGCACATTCAATCGTATCTCATGTGATCAATGCAGCGATCTGCGGATGTGGCAAAATGAGTCAGCCCTTCATCACCTCTGGGACCGTCAACGGGCAAATCTACAAGGACGAATGCCTCCAAAACGACTTCTGCCCTTCTTTAGATCTCCACGATGGCCCGACACGATTTTGGCCGGACTTGACATCTTGCCACTATGCCCGGCCCGTCTAATACTGGTACAAAGATAATAATGTAATTTTTGTACCAAAAGACGTCAACCCTCCAAACACTGCGGAACATCGCCCAATTGAAAAATTTTGGGCAATCATGAAGGCAAAGCTCGTTCAAACTCCAAAACTGATAGAAAATGAACTTGAACTAAAGGAAGTGTGGTTAAAAGTAAGTAAGCAAGCCGGTCCTATCATTGCCCAAAATTTGATGAAAGGGGTCAAGGCAAAGGTGTGGGCATTTGGGTTGGGAGTAGAGGTTCAATAAACCAATGATGTCAAAACTTAACCAGTTAGTAGTACATTATTTCCAGAAAGTTTGAAAAGAATCGGGCACAAGGAAAATTGTTGGTGACCTATTTTGTGTGTCCAAATTTCATCGAATACAGTCTTTAAATTTCCTTCCCTTATTTGACCCGCATTCGAGCGAGGTAGGCGCTGGTTATTGCTTTCATTTGAGATCACCTCTTTTTTATTGAGAATGTATGCTAGTCCCAAGCATCATCTGGTGGTTCTCTGTATAATAACAGCTCATCTGGCAACAACGGAGTAGTAGCCTAGGGTGTTCAATCATGTTTATTATCTTACTCATGCTCATAGCAACGGATAAAATCTTCGAATAGGATAAAACAACTGCTGTCTTGTCTCTGAAACTGGGAAAGGAGCCGTTTCGTCTCGACCGTAGATTATCATATGTTAGAAAAATTTTAGTCTTTACTTTTTAAAACAATTTCTCATGGATGTCAGGTTTTTGCACTTTTTTGATACATCTTGTCACAAAATCGAGGCAACTTCGCGCTTTTTCATTGAGGCAAAGGGGCAATCTATCAAACATTAACACTAAGTAAAATCTGTATCCACATTAATCCGGGCACCTTCAAATCATTGTAACATAAAATTGTACGTAGAAATGAAAAATTCACTGTGGTATAGCTGAGAGTCTATGATGAAAAAGACTATGATTGATGTTTACATTTCATGTTTAGTATTCAAGATGGCGATGAAAGAAAAAACAAGTGCGCGAGCGAATTTTGTACGGGCGTACGGCAAATCCTGACTTGTCAATACGGATCTTGCAAAAACATTGGATTTGCCTAGATCCACTGTTCCGATGCTCAAATCACTTTCGGAACGTTTGACGGTGGAGACGAAACCGAGAAGTGACAAAAACATTGGACGCGCTGATCCTGTCATGGACCGAAAGGTGAAAAGGATATTAACGAAAAACCCGAATCTCTCCATTCGAACGGTGGCTCGTAAAATAGGGATGTCGCCTGGTTTTGATGATGATGAGATACTACCATCTATTGTAGCAAGGTAACTTTCCATAGCAGTGGAATAATCTGAAAAACGATTTGATCAGGATTCTACTGTTGTTTGTGATCTTCAAGCTCCTGTATGAAGGGCCAAAAACGATTGGGCGGGCCCATAAGCAGAGACACTTACGCGAAACCTGCGAATATAGGGAAGAGAATCTCCTTCCAAAAGCAAGTTCACACATACAGCATTAGAGTCGAGCCCTCGTTCCACGAAATGTTAACAATAGGGAGGAGGCAGTCCCATGCTCCCTTTCCAAATCGTTTCACTTGGGTGCCCTGATGGTCCCTCCCTTTTCCCGTTATATATTATGTCGATATGATGATATTCAGTATATTTTGTAATGGTCATTTGATTGCTTACCTTGTGTTAAAAAATTTGTCTGAAAGTTAAATTGGTTAGGGTTTATACCGTTCTTTATTGCTCTGTGTTGTCTCGATGTTACTGCATTTGAAGAGTTGACTTTAGGATGACGATATGATATTGCTCGTGGTCATAGGATAGGAAAGAGAACAGAAAGGAAAAAGGATTAGTGATTAGTAACACGCTATGCGCATGTGAGATTTTCATGGTGATATTCTCACAACGGCCGTTCAGAATGGTTCGACGGATGCATATGAGAGATCATTCCCGTTGAGTTTTCGCTCGTTTACTCAATTCCATCATGTTTGGTTATAGAATGCAAGAAACGTTTTGCAACGTGCTTCATTTGGGAATAACAGGGCAATGATCCCTATTGCATCTTCAAGTGATCATTACAAGCTGTCTACTTGGTTCAGGCACTTTTGAACGTTGATGGGGCAGCCGATTCACACATAAATTCTGCCGCGACCGACTCGACAGAACGCGCCCATACCCCTTTCTGAACCGAAGGGCAGGGAATAGGGATGTCGCCTGGTTTTGTCCAAAAATCAAAACAACGTTTGGGACATAAGTCGTATAAAGTAAAAACAGTTAGAAATCGCAACGACAAACAGAACTTAGCAGCAAAATCACGGGCTCGACGTTTGTACTGCGAATATTTGACGAAGTTTTCATGCGTTGTTATGGACATTGTAAACTTATGGAGGATTTCAAGCAGCTTCCAGGGCTGGCTTTTTATTCTACTATGGCCAGAAATGCTACAGCTGAGCATTTCAGAACGAAGAAGGCGTTGAAATTTCCCAAAAAATACCTTGGGTGGCAAACAATTTGCACGTGTGACAAAAAGAGTAAATCTTCCGTCACTACAAGCACAATCAACAAGGAGATCTATCAGAAAGAGTGTCTGCAGAAGCGATTGCTACCCTTCATCAAAAGTCATGAAGAAAAACCTTTGTTTTGGTCCAATTTGGCATCATGCCACTATGCTAAAACTGTGATGGAGTGGTACCAAGCAAATTAAGTGAACATTGTACCAAAAACCTCAAACCCGCCAAATTGCCCAGAGCTACGACCAATCGAGAGATATTGGGCTCTGATGAAGCGGAAGTTTTCTGGAAAGAAGTAAGGAACCAAAGACATCAAACACTTCCAGCAAATTTGGACGGCTTCTACGAAAAGTCTGAAGAGTCTGTACAAACCCTAATGGACGGAGTTAAGCGCAAAGTTCGAATATTTTATGCAAATACCGAATAACTATGTTTTGTCTACACGAATTGGTAAAACACTTCCCATTTATCTGAAATAAACAACTACAACGGAAATATAATGCGAAATTTAAGGTTTATTAAGGTTTAGAGGTGTCCGGATTATTGCGGATACAGACCTCAATAAAAAATTGAAGCAAACACTACAATTATAAAAATTGATTCAAAAGTTAGGAGGAGGGGCAACGACCTCCCTCTGCCACCCTCTGGCTACGCCTATGCATTGACGACCAAGTTTATTGTGGCGCTTCCTATTTTAGATGCTCGAGAATAACACCAGAGGAAAGTTATGCCAACGATTCGAAGTTTATTAGGGTGCTGCTATTATAGGCCCACTGCTTACAATCCCCTAATTAGCACAGTGAGTATCTGCAATTGAAACATAAGTATCCGGGACTTCTTGGGTCGCGGTAACGACTTTCTTTGCGGGGTACACTCGAATGTCCAATTACACATTATTCCACATAATTACTTCGAGTAGAAGAAACTGGTCTCCGGTAGCCTTGTCGGTACGAGTATGGGTAAGATTTCCGGTCCGGCAGAGGAGAACTTTCGGCTTGAAACTTTGGCTTCCTTCCGGCGTGGAGTAGCGATGTGCATGTCAAACTATTTCATGCATGAGTGTTGTCATAGAAAGTTATTAATTTGATACTTTGAAGATGCAGCTAGAACACTGCTGAGAGTCGGCAAAATGCTCGCTACAGAAGCATAGTTTGAAGAAAATCATGCTGGCACTAAAATGTCGATTGCGTAATCGAGGTTGATGGAGATGGGTTCAAGTGAGTCCTCTTGGAGAAGCTTGCTGTTGTTGAGAACATATGGACGTCTTCCGTGCCTTCCACGGCGTGGCTCTCGTAATCAATGTAAATATCCTACTCAAGCCCTTTTCAACCCTTACTTCAGCTGGCAACACAATGGAAATCCCGCTGTTGACCTATGCATACAAAACACTTTTGCCTCGCTGTGTGTGTGTTTGTGGCGATTATGTGCGATAGCTATTTGAAAAATATGTTCGCAGGGGCAAACATGTTACAGCTGAGATCTCGAATATATAGTTTAAGGATGAATTTCACTCACGGATCGTACGTTATAAACGGTGGTGTTCGAATGAAATCGATTAACGGCAGTTGATTATTCTAGTTTTCAACTGTAACGACAACACTACGGCATATCCTTCCATAGGGTGTGCTGTTTGTACAATAGCTTGAAGATTGCGTGATTTGTTGCCATTGGGCATGACCGTAGGAGGTGGTCCCTTTTCTGTGTTGGATGGCAATGTGCCACGCAGTAAAGTGTAGTGCAAATAGGCAACAGGTTGTCAAGATAAGTCACTTCCCGTGAAGATGTCGAGCTGAACCATGTGTTGTATGTGTGTTCGAGACCGTGAGTTTCCGAGAAGCCTCACATGATTGCTGTTCTCATGATTATTCAGTGTTGTTTCAAGTTTTGTTGAGTAATTGAACAAATTGATGCACGAAGTAAAGTGTAATCAGACTATGAAACAAGCTACCTGTGCTCGGATGGCAGAGCAATGCATTTGTTGATTACAGCGATTGTTTTAATTAACAGTGAACTTAGAAGGAGGTGAACCAAAAATGGGAGGGGGAAAGGTCACATGGACAGATTGTTGTAGTTGTACTCTAATTGAATAATCTTAACCCCACGGCCCCTTACAAAGTTTTCGGTTGGGATGAGTTTTTGAATGTTCATAACTCTCGATCTGCTGAGTGAAAAAAATGCTTGTAAATATGCATACCAATTATAATATGATGATATGTACTACCATTCATTGTAATCCTAGCCTAGTTGGTTATGAAACAACATCATTTGAGTCTATTTCGGATTGAACCTCACAGCACTCGTGCTGTTGTACTTTTTACAACACAATTAGATTGTCCCTAACCGTTTTGATGCAGAAGCACCTATCGATGCAAAACCAACGTGTTTTTCTCAAGAAACTTATGATGATGATGATGATGATGTGAACTATCATCTAATGCAGCAAGGCAACTGCCTATAGCACTGGAATGTTTTGATTAAACGATTTGATCAAGGTTGTACTGTGGTAAATGTTTCATCCTGTTCCTGTATGAAGGGCTAAAAACGTATTGTGGGCCCGTAAGCAGATACACTTACGTGCAACCCAAAACTACAAAGGTCTAGAGAGAATCTCCTTCCAGAAACGAGTTTGCATAAACCACACCAAAAACCGAGCCCTCACCTAGTAAAAAGTCCCATTAGATGGGGAGAAGAGCCCACCTTTTATTCACGAAATGTTAACAACAGGAAGTTGGCAGTCCCACTCTTCCTATCCAAATCGCTTCAATCGGGTACTCTGATGGTCCCTCCCTTTATCCCGACATATGATGTTACATAACTTTATGAAAAATTCAGAGAAATAATATGATTTTCTTACCTTGATTTTGGAGTCATCTTATCATGAAGCTTGTGTTAGCTTGTTTGGCTAAAAGTAAAATTGGTTAGGGTTCCTCGTTCCTCACCCACTGCTTCAACCTTCCTTTGATGTAGAGTCCATATTATCGTCTCGGTGTTTCTGCTTTCGAAGAGCTGACTTTGGTAGCGCATATCCAGACTTACAATGTGTCATAAGATAGCCATAGTATAGAGAAGAGAACAGGAGAAAGGAGAGAAGCAGCAACTGGTAACATCCTTTGCGCATGTTAGATTTTCATGGTGATATTCTCACAACGGCCGTTCAGAATGGTTCGATGGATGCATATGAGAGATCATTCCGATGAGTTTTCACTCGTTTACTCAGAAAACATGAAACGTATTACTACTTGCTACATTTGGGAATATCAGGACAATGATCCCCCATCGCATCTTAAAGTGGTCATTACAAGCTGTCCATTTGGTTCAGGCATTCTTGAAGTTTATGTGGCAGCCTATTCACACATGAAATCTACCGTGACCAAGCTGGCAGAACGCGCCCATACCCCTTTCTTAACCGAAGAGCAGGGCATGTTTTTCTCAAGAAACTAATATGCTAAAACGCATATTACTTGAATACAGAAATTCATCATATATCGCGGTAGAATGCGACATTGCAAGACTTGTCCGCGTAAATAAAATACGTAGTGTATCAAGTACGGCTCGTATCACTCATATAATATTGAAAAAAATTATGAGTTTTACTAAACAAATATCACAAAAGTTCAACTCAGTGGACGCTGTGATTCTACGCCCAAAAAAAAAAAAAAATAAAAAAAAAAAAATAAAAATTATATTAAAAAGAAAACCAGTGACACACATTGTACAGGGTGAGTGAAAAAACCTGTCAGTAAGATATACAGTATGCGTCAGAAAATAATGAGACTCAAACATTTTTAATTTCATTCGAGCTTAGTATCTTTATTATCAACTTTAAACATAGGCTGTATTAACATAAAATGATTGTTGAAGATTACGCTTCATTTTCACTCAATATGTCCGCCATTTGCATTTATGACCGCTTCCAGACGACGCCTGAAGCTTTTGCAGACCTTGACAATATAGTCAGATGAAATTTCTCTCCAATGCTTTGTTATGGAGGTCCGTAGAGAGTTCAAGTTCGAGTGAGGATGTTCACATACACGTGCTTCAATGTTCGCCCATACACTGAAATCCAGAGGATTTAAGTCAGGCGAGCTAGGTGGCCACATCTCTTTCGAACAGAATTGGGGCATGTTGTCCTTCAACCACATTTGTGTTTTCTTTGACGTGTGGGCAGGGGCTCCGTCTTGCTGGAACACAATATTCGCATCCTTGCCGTAGGTAGATGTAATCCAAGGCAAAACATGATTCTTAAGGATTCCTAAGTACACATGTGTGTTCACTTTCAGGCCTTCTTGGATAAAAACAGGGTCCATTATTTTGCCATCGGAAGCAACCATTCCGAACACCATCACCCCTGTTGGATGCTTGGTCCGAAACGTGAATTTGATGTTCTCAGGTACATCAGATGCTTTCTTCGAACTTATACACCGGTTGGTGCGACTGTTGGACACGCTGTCGACAGTAAACAGCTTCTCGTCCGTGAACAGAATGACGACGGACCTCTTCTTCAGTTCACTAAGCAGTTTCTTGCTGCGCTCCACTCTAGCTGCTTTAATTCTATCAGTAATCAGGTGTCTTTTAACTCGAGCTCTGGATTTTCCTTTTAAGTCATATTTCACCACTCTTCTTACCGTTGCTTCTGATACATTAGCCTGCTTTGCCATTTTTCTCATGCTCCGAACGGGATTACGAGTAACTTTCATCTTAATGGACTGTATGTTCTCACAGATCGCTTCCGACCACTTCCAGGTTTTCTTGGTACTGTTGGGAGTTCAATCAATGCCTTGACTCGAAATACAGTAGCTCTTGAACATTTGACAAGAGCCATGATATCCGAAACTGACTTCTGGGCGCGAAGTAATCTGAGAATTTCGTTCTTGTCGTACATTTTTCGCAAAATCTTCCTTAATCCGAACAAATTCAAATACACTAATCTGTTTGTAAACAATGACTGACACCTGGAACAAAATTTTGTAAAACTAGCTTGAACGGCTTGAGTGGTACGATAGTATTAGTGGGAGTCTCAAAATTTTCTGACGCATACTGTATAGTCATGACAATGAGAAGCTTGCATGAAATTTAAGTTTCAATGTACTTCCTGTTTGGTATATCTTTAACATGTGTCTTAATTTAGACATATAGAAATTAACATGTTAAATTTTACCAAGAATAAAGCACAAAAAGTGAACGCAGTAAATGATGTAAAATTATATGAGAAACTAATATTACATGACTCACTTTTATTCCACAGTAACTATACTGGTCGTAGCTGAATTTGATACCGTTGTGTAATGTTATATACTCTTGCGGAACAGTTCAACATGAACAGTTCATTCAAACCAATGCATACATAGAAATAGAGGGAGGTTATGAATCAACACAGGAAAAAGTGTAATAAATGCAATTTCAAACAAACCTTTCATCGTTTAGCTAATGGTGATGTCGATTTGTATGGGTAACTTAACTGAGCTTTTGAAGAGCGCATGTTTGCACTTTTTTACTGCTTTTTCTAGTTCTGATAAAGAACATTCCTTTATTTTTAATTATTATCATCTTAAAACAGGATTTTTCGTGCCTATTAGTCGTGTACTGATAAACAAATGTTTAGTTGTTTGGAAGCGTAGATATTTTCCAAATTCAACGCCCACGAACACTCAAGCAACGATCTAATGTGCCATCCAATTTGTGGCGAATGAGACTCGTCATTTCTATGTACTCGTCAACGTAGTTTCACATATAATCGTGTAATAATAATTTGACTCCGCAGAACTGCTGTGACAATTGATGTACATTTCCAAAAAACTAATTTCAGCACAACGTTGTTTAGTGCCCTATTTATGTGCATGATTAAACGATATAGTTTTGTATGATATTTTGGAATACGCTTTTGTTAATGTTCATATTTTTTTCAGTGTAGTTCAGTTCATACCTATTTCACTTTACATTAACAGCCAGCCACATGCGTTGGTGGAAAGCGTCACAACTAGCCCGCAAGATATCTTAAGGCATGTCATTCATAAAAGTCGAGTGGCTTCAAATCGGGTTAGGTTCAATGTCCACTCTCAGTGTGATCTGACGCATTTTCGGCAGCACTTTGTTCTGTATCTATTATTCCGCTTCTATTGTTCTCGCTATCACCCATCGATTGTTCAACTAGCACCATCGATCCAATACCGGCGGTTGCTGGTCAGAAACGGATTATTCCCACTGCCACATCAAACGGTAAGGAGTCAAATGGCTCCAAACCAGAAACATCGTCGCCCTCAAACGGATTCCCAGAGTTCAACTGCCCTGATTGATTTGCCAATCATGGACACAGAAGCCGCCACGTGTTCTAACCTCAACTTTGGATACAACGTCCCTACTTCCAACTCGTTCGTCACTTTGGCTAACAGTGATCCCAACACGTTACCTAGCTCACAAACGAAAACCGGTAAGAATGGAAAGGAGAAAATTCCACTGGTCACAATTACCGAGACCAACATTCCTGCTGTCCAAGGTATTGTCTTGAAAGCAGGAGTTTCGATGTTCAACGTCAAACGAACATCAACAGGAGTCAATGTTTTCTTGTACTCTAAAGAAGACCACTCGAAGCTTGTTTCTTTCATGAAACAAAAGAATTTGAATTTCTTCACCTATGTGCGGGACGAAGACCGGATGACGAAAATTGTTCTGACTGGGCTTCCTGACATGACTGTCGAGGAGGTCTCCGATGGCCTCAAAGAAGTCAATGTGTTTCCAAAGGAAATTCGTAAAATGACGCTCAAGCAGAAACGAAACGAGGATCACGTTCTTTACCTACTCTACTTCAACAAAGGAAACGTTCAGCTCAATACTCTCAGGAAAATCAAGTCAGTTCATCACTGTATAATCAGGTGGGATTTTTATTCAGCCAAAACAAAAGGACCCGTTCAATGCCGTAATTGTCAGATGTTCGGACATGGATCTGCACAATGCTTCCGTCAGCCACGATGCGTCAAATGTGGAGACGTGCACAAAACCATTGATTGCCCGCTGACAGCCAGCCGTGAAGACAGGACCGTCAAGCTCCCAAAGGAACAACTCTGATGTGCAAACTGTGGCCAGCAGCACACCGCTAATTATCATCAATGCATAAAACGTCAAGAATTTGTCAACGCCAGAAATCATCAGCTTCTCAAACTCAAACTACAAAGATCACGTCGTGAAGGTTTTGTATACCGACCCGAGGATTTTCCCCAACCTGGATCGTTAGGAGAGATGTCCCAGAATCAGCATGGCCAACGCGTTCCGTCGTATTCCAACGTTTTATCTCATCATGGAGCTGTACCAGAACAGACACCACAGCACAACAAGAGGTATGTCAATAATCATTCCCCAGAAAAACAATCTTTTCACCCCCGACGAAATCGTCGAAATCGTGACCGAGGTTTACTCACGACTGAGCACCTGTACGAACAAAAAACAACAGATCAGAGTGATCTTTGAAATTACTGCCCATTACTGTTTCCCTTCTAATGGATAATGTGCCAAGAAGGTTAACTATTTCATTCTGGAATGCCAATGGTATTCAGAACAAATCTCACGACTTCTTCAGATTTCTCATAAGTAATTCAATTGATGTTTCTCTCATATGTGAAACCTTTCTCAAACCAAATATCAAACTCTCTCACCCTGACTTCAAAATCTATCGTTTGGATAGAACTGGGCGTCGAAAAGGCGGAGTTGCAATAATCGTCAATTCTTCTATTGTGCATTCTTTACTACCTGCGTTTGATCTTCAGATTATTGAGGCAATTGGCATAGAGATAATTACATCTACGGGACCGATTTCATTTATCTCTGCTTATAATCCTGGCTCAAACAGAGATAATAATTTATTTATACAAGATATTCAAAAGGTCTACAAAAATTCGTAACAGTTTTTATATCTGTGGTGATTTAAACGCACGCCATAGACTTTGGAATTGCATTCGAGCTAACACAGCAGGAAATTTGCTCTTCAATGAACTACAAGCAGGAAACTTTGTAGTTCATCATCCACCACTATCTACGTACATTCCTTCCGATCCAAACCGTCGACCATCGACTCTTGATTTAGTGCTAACAAATGGTATGCACTCAATATCTAACTTACAAACAGTCCAAGATCTAACATCTGACCATGTACCGATAATATTTGAAATTAATTCTTCTACGGTGAACCTAGCCCATCCCAGATCTATTCCAGATTACAGCCGTGCCGACTGGAGAGGATTTAAATCTTTTTTAACCGAAAACATAGATCTACAGCACCTTGATTTGAGTACAGTCCACGAAACATTTCAGATTGATAATCATATAGAATTTTTTACAACAATTATGCGCCAATCACATGATAGATTTATTCCCTTGTCCGTTCCTGATAGATACAAGTTGATCCTACCTGATGATATTCTTCTTTTGATAAGATTAAGGAATAGTCGCAGAAGGCAATGGCAACGTAATCGTAGAGATTCTTACCTTAAATCAGTTTACCACCACACATGTGAACTTGTGAAAAACGAATTGACGATTTCAGAAACAAATCCTGGTCAAATAATTTGCTGAGCATGAACAACGGTCAAAATAATCATAGAAAACTTTGCAAATTCAGCAAACTCATCAAGAATAATCACAGATCTATTACATCACTTTCGAAAGATGGTAAATTACTAATTACTGATAGAGAAAATGTGAAGAAATTGGTTTCCATTTTTCCAGAGCACATTGCACTACCTTCCAAGATCAAAGTCCCATAGAATTAGAAGTCAATACAACAATGAACAATTTTTACGCTAACCATTCTCAGATTAACTCTGATACTCAATCTTTGGTAAAACCCAAGGAAATATCAAATTTTCTCAAAAAAATTAAAAATAGTAAATCACCTGGCTTAGATCAATTACATAACCGATGTTTAAAAAGATTACCACGAAAAGCTCTCGTGCTTTTGACATTTATTTTCAATTCGTGCATAAAATTGAATTACTACCCCTTGGCATGGCGACATGCTAAGGTTATAGCAATTCCAAAGCCAAATAAAGATCGTTCGGACCCAAAAAACTATCGTCCTATCAGTCTATTGAGTAGTTTGAGTAAAATCTTTGAAAAAGTTTTACTGAAACGTCTCAATCAACATATCTCAGAGAATAACATTATTCCAGATACTCAGTTCGGTTTTAGAAACGAACATTCTACATCCCACCAATTACATCGGCTAATAAACAGTATAAAAAATAATCGGCGATGTTAAAAATCTACTGGACTTGTACTGTTAGATAATGAAAAAGCTTTTGACACGGTATGGCACAACGGATTGATTTACAAAATGATAACCTTGGAGTTCCTGCGTATCTCATAAAATTAATTCACTCCTATCTGAAGGACAGAGATTTTGTATTATCGATAGGTTCTGAATCTTCTCAGATACACAGTATTCCTGCTGGAGTACCGCAGGGAAGCGTTTTATCTCCCGTATTGTATAACATATATACATATGATATTCCGGATTTCGGTGGATGTGAACGATATCAATTTGCAGATGATACAGCCGTTGCCTCATCATCCAATGATCATGTCGAAGTGACTATAAATCTCAATGCCAGCCTGATTCAGTACTCTAGTTATTGCAAGACATGGAAAATCAAAGTAAACGAAAACAAAACTACAGCGATTTTCTTTACTAGGTTTAGAAATCCGAGAAAACTTCCAAATAGGAATCTCGTTTTCAACGGTTTTGAAATACCTTGGAAGGATGAAGTAAAGTATTTGGGCTTAATTTTGGATAAGAAACTAACTTTCCAGAAACACACTCAATACATCCTCGAAAAATGTGAAAAATTGGTTAGAATTATGTATCCATTTATTAATCGTAAATCGAAGCTGAATATTAAAAATAAGATTTTACTATATAAAACTATTTTTCGATCGACATTAACATATGCTTCGCCAGTATGGTCAGAATGTGCCCTAATTCATAAGAGAAGATTACAAATTTTTCAAAACAAATGTTTGAAGATCATTCATAACTTGCCTCCTTGGTTTTGTACTGAGAGTTTACATCAAATTAGTAAAATAGAAATGCTAGATCAATATTGTAGTAGAATTAAAACAACATATAATCAAAAATGTGCAAGTTCTTCTTTCGATATGTTGCGTACTCTGTGTATTTAGTGTTAAAGTCTTAGTGTTTAAGTTCTTCTCTAAGCGGAGGTTTTTATCTAAAATGCTGTTTTCCTCCATATACAAATGAACTATTATGTAGTAGATCTCAAAAATGTTAAAAAAAAAATTAAAACCATTCCAATGTTGAAGGTGTTAACCGAACTCATTGTTTTTAGAATAAGAAATTTTTTGTGTATTAATTTTCATAATAATAAATAAACATTTGATTGATTGATTTTCAAATCGGGTTAAGTGGGCCATTCTTTCAACGAAATAAAATGCGGAAAATGGTTCACACGCCAAGCCTCTGTAGCTTTCGCCTGGTGGGACAGAGCAGAATCTGTATGAAAGCAGTATGGGGCATTATTGTAGTGTTTCTTGACAAAGGAAAACAAATGGTTGTTCAAAACATCATCGATGTAATATTTACTGTTGATTTCAACACCAGAATCAATGAACAATAGAACCTCCAAAGTTTTGGAGAAACATCCCAAAACCATCTTCTGCTTTTCAGTCAAGCCATGTACACTTTGTAATGTGCAAAACGCTGAATCGTAGCTGGTTGTCGCTGTTTAGTTTAATGTCAGCAGGGTTGCCACATTATTTTTCGTTTATATCATTAATGTTTGCCAATAAAATCTGTTATATCTGTGTTCAACCTAAAAAAAATTTGGTAAAAATCTTTACTTCAAATTGTGTGTTGTAAAAAAAACAGATCAGTATACGAGGGATTCGTGTTCTCGGGGGAAATCGATCATTGCACTTAAGCCCCTCTGAGAGGCCAGCATTGACATGATAATGAATCATGAGGTGTTTGTTTTAATTACTAAACGTTCAAGTATAGGTGAACAAAAGCGGAACGGAATTGACAATCAATCATTTTAAGATGCGTGTGAGTTCAGAATTCAGTTGTGATGTTAACATTAGCTGATCAAATTCCCCTTTCCTCATTTGGCATCCATGATGTCCGTACACAGGTGGCTCAGGATTTTGGTCTTATTCAGATTGCAGATTGATTTCTGCAAAAGAATAAGGAATCAGTAAAAAGTTTGCAATGAACTTTTTCTAGCAAGTGAAGAGCCAGCTTCCCGTCTTCTAGTTCTAAGCACAGACGTTTTCTTCAACAAGTTTCAAAGTCTTGTGATTCTTCCACCTCGTTGTCCTTGCAGATGGTAACCGTCCTCAGCTCACGAAACTCATTTTCAATGGCCTGTTCCTCTTTGCTTTCAAAGAAGTTCGGATATTGTTCAACAATCGAGTAGAACTCCTTCAAAGGGTGCAGCTTCTTGGGGTCAACGCTCGATGCAGTAGTCAAGATCGAGTTCAGATCAAACCGCTTAGTGGTCTTTATGATCAAATCGATGTAGAATGCACAGCAGATCGAGTGAAAAGTCTCCTTCCTGATAAAATCTAGAGTTTCGGATCCAAGCATTTCTCTTGCAGCTTCCCTGATATATTTCTAACTTCTAACGAAGATGTTTCTTGAAATCTGAAACCCCTAAATTCAACAGGTAATCATCCTCACAAAAATTTGCAAGGAACACAGCGAGACGTCAACACATGTTCAGGAATTCCGTAGCATTTGACTGGAAGATACGATTCGCTTTGTCGATAAAAGGCAATACTTAGCTTAAGAAGTGGAGAAGGGGCTGCGTCATCGGGTCATTAAGATGACAACAATCAAACAACACGAGCTCCGAAATCTGATCCATATAGCATTTGACAACTGACTCCAACGATAGCAATCTGAAAGCAGACGGATGCAGAACGGTGTCATCTGGAATTTCTTAGATCGTTTGAGGTTGCATGACAAGTAACTGTCGATATATCGGATCGTTTGTTCCAGGTACAGTGGCAGTTTTTTGCATACAAAAAGAGTCAAAAAGTGGCAGGTAAATTTGATAATTATCAAATGAAGACGGATACGTTTAAGTAGCTTTTTGACGGATCAGTCGGAACCCATCATTACCTAAGCTCCATCTGATACAAAGCCCCACCTTTTATTCTGCAATCGTTGCCAGCGATCGAGAACTGTTGTGCATTGTGCAAAATATGTACAGGTTTTCCGTACTGCAAAGATTATGTTTAAGATGACAAAAAACGAGTTCGAAATAACTGTACTTTGAATAGAAAAACTACCAATAACACAAACTATCGATATCATTATTCTAACTTTCCAAAAGTCCTCTGCATAAATGCAAAAAAATACTTCTAAATTATAAGAACAGTATTTTTGTAGAAATCACTGCTCGAAATTCTGCCAAAATTTGTGGAGCAATTTCTTGCGGAACTTTGAATCAAACACTTCTTCAGCGAAATTACTGGAAAAAAATATTGAAGTAATATTTGGAAAAGTATAGGCAAGAATCCGTGCAGACATCCTAGACAAAATTTGAAAAATAATGTTTCAAACCCTCACCCCCCAATTTTCTAAGTTAGGAATAAAATATTTGAGATTATGGAATGTATGCAAACATTTTAGATTTCTCCATCAAATCAGGAGATTCTGCAAGAATAACTTCAAGAATTACTGAATAGTTTTTGAGTAGTTCTTTTGGGTGTCCTTGAAGGATTCCTTTAAAATCACAAAACTTCACAAGATCACGGGTGCCTCCCAGCATTTCATCAAACGAATGTTTTGAAAAACTGTCGATATGATACCAAAGAAGCCCCTGAAAGAATCTCGAGAGCAATGCCTACAATCGTCTGAAGAATATCTATAGAAACACCAGAAAGAAAAATTCAAGGATTGTTTGAGAAATTTTCTTAGAATCTTTGGGAAATCCTATAAAATTACCTCAAAAAATGTATCGAGAAATCATTTGGGGCACACTTACAAACTGACTTTCAGACTCTATTCTGACACTGTACTGTGTGTCAATTGTTTGGTTTTGTTTCATGGGCCTGAAACAACACACTGAAAGTAGAAATAGTAAAAAGTTGGTTCCTAAAATGTAGTCATCTTTCGAATATAAGGTCTTTTAATGAACAAGCAATTGCCAAAAATCTTATAGATCTAGGATTATCTAAAAAATATATAATATTTACATGTAGATATCAGCATAAAAAAAACATTAAAAAATCTGTGTCAATCTAGATACGTCTTGGCAAATGGCAACCCTGCTTGTGATGGTTCTAGCGGTTGTTCGTAAACACTGTGTTTTGTTATCTACATGGGAGAGAAATTCTTTCATTTTTGGGTTTTATTTTAATACACAACGTCTGGTTTTTACTCAATTTTCCTCTCATCATTCTCTGACTGTCATTTTTGCCTATCAAGGTGGTGAGTTGGTTCGTGCCTTGACCTACCCCGCCGTTGAAGATAAGAGGCAAAGAATGCCTCCAATATTCAAACCCTTCGCTCATTTTCAATACTTCTATTCAACTTTCACAACCTGTTGTATACTGACGGAATGAACAACACTTTCTCTTCATATCTTTAATTCTAGCCAACATTACTGTTCAATCTTGCGGTCTCATGATGATGAGCGAACATTTCCTTCTACATCATACCTGACTTGTTAGCATTTGACATTTTTTGAACAGGTTTGTTTCGTGAAATATAGAAAATTTGTGTTGTTACATGCATACAACATAAAATGAATGCAAGACGTAAACAAACATGCCCTGAGTTGAAAACGTCAAACAGATATATGACAAATTTAGCAATCTAGCTTGGAATTGCTGTTGCGTTGTCTCTGCTACATGCAAGCGATCTACGAATTCCTTGGTTTGTCTGATCCAAGAGTATAATGCATTCCTCTCCCATCCACTCTAGTAAATTCTCTGCCATTGTATCTCTGTTAAACTATCGTTTTGTTTCTGAGCTATTTGTACCTGTATATGTCACAACCATGAGCAGCAAATAATACCTCGAATAAGTTACCTGCCTAGCCCCTTGCAAACGGTAATGTGATCCATTAACTTTTACTCACGTTGAAAAATTAAACATTGTTAAAAAAATGTATATCGGCTCCGTGGACTGTTACACACACCTGAGCCTAACAAATAAACCAACAAAAATGTAACTTTTACATATAAGTTTTCGATGCTACTTGGGATGTATCGATGCTTTGTTATGGCGATTATTGACATGATCGATGAAAAGATGGATGTCGGCATGTTCTTTAGCTTTTTAGGATAGGTGGATAGGATAGAAGAGCAGCTGTGATTGGCTGGTCCGCACGAAATTGATCTTGTACATGTTATGCATAGGAGGACATTTTGCGAGTTGACGAACGATACAAATGTTTAACGACTGTTCCAGAAAGTATAAGCACACCTTATTTTAACGAACACTTTGAATACAATGAAATATTTCAACATGTTTTGGCTGCGTCCTTTTGTTTGCACATTTCTGAATGACATAGCATCAAAAAAGTGCTCAGTTTTGTGTTACCTATCAAAATGCGCGGTCTTACTCCGAAACAACGAAAAAGTATCGTGCACAAATGGTGCACTGTGAGCGGACTCTCCTTGAGAAAATTGGCCAAGGAAGAGGGTGTAAGCGTCGGAGCGGTACGATCTGTGATTCTAAAATATAGAGTACACTACGTTTGAAGATGCGCCGAAAAGAGGTTAATACGGTCCTGTTAGTCCGGATATCGATAAAAAGATCAGGGATGCCTACAAGCGAAAACCACCGACTTCCGTTCGGGATGTTGCGGAAAAACTAGGAACCTCGTCGAGTAACGTCATACGTGCCAAAGAAAGACTTGCGCTAAAAACATACCGAAAGCAGAAAAAACCTAAAACGAACCCAAAAAAGGCCACGTCCATGAAACCACGGGCCCATAAACTCTACCATTCGTTATTGTTTAAAAATTTTGGGTGTATAATAATTGACGATGAAACATATGTGAAACTAGATTACAAAACGCTTCCCGGACCACAATTCTATACTGTAAGCGAAGACCAAGGCACCCCCGAAACGGAGAAGGCAATTTTAACCGAAAAATTCGGTAAGAAGGTTATGGCTTGGCAGGCAATATGCGAGTGTGGTAAAACATTCAGTCCGTATATCACAACGGAGACGATGAACACCCAGAAATACGTTAAGGTGAAACTCCCTTGAATCCTTAGTATTCAACATGCATGTAGTAGTGCAAACACTTTTTTGCTCTCATATGATAGTATTGGTGCATCATGAAGAAAACGGTCATGGTTGCCAGTAGTTTTAAATTTTCTTTGTGGATTACAGAACATTCATTCAATGATTCCCTACAATATTCACTTTTTAAAAAAGCATCAAGCCTCAAAATAAGAATTCTTTTTAAAGGTTAAGGGAGTCTGGGGCATAATTAGCAAGCTAAATATTAAGCTATCCATCTAGTTCAATACAAATATTGGTGAATTTTAAACGTTAATGCTCAGTTCTTATTTCAATCATAAACTATTGAATGAGTCTTTGAGTGGATGGCTGAAACATAAAATGCATTGAAAACGTTTAAAGTTATGCATCTGAGATAATAAATGGGATTTTTGCAGTTTGAAAACCGATTCCAGGGACCTTTTCACGTCATACTGAACTCTGACAACCAACGACAGCTCATGTTATACAACATAATTCGATTGCCACATTGATATTAAGTTTTTCACACGAATCCAGTTGAATGTTGTTTAGATGGATCGCAGCAAGTCGTGCTTCTAAACTGACGTGTTTTGTTTTTGCTGCGTCGTTTTCGCGAACAAAAATCAAACAATAATTTGTAATTATAAAAAAACAGTGAAATCATTAAATAACGGCGTGCTTTGGGAAAGACGTAGTGAATACAATCGATTCCCACCCGAAATGTGTGAGTGTCGGTAGTATTGCCACATTTTTTGGTTTTTATGCTTCGCCCCGAACCCGGAAGAAGAGTTACATCAGCTTAGTTTTGTTTAGTAATGGTAGTATTGTGAAATTTGGACATAAATGATTAAGTTTAAGTGATTGTCCACTTTGTCGCGAGTGAATCGATAATTATTTGCAGTTTTGAAGTTCGTTATAGAGTCGCCTCATAGCGAAGATTTGATATTGGCAGTGTGGAGTGAAAAAAAAGACCAGTGCATGAGTGAAAAAAAAAAGACCAGTGCAACGGCCATTTGCTTGTCAGAAGCAGCAAACGAAGACAATGCGCATGCGTGAAAGGCTGCCACATAATTTCAGATGCGTTCACCATGTAGTTGTGTAGGTTGCAGGTTGCGGTTTGTCAACGTCAATTTTTGCGCTTATTTCGTCACGAGTGCATGAACCTAATTACGAATCAACGTCGAGAATTTTCATGTTAACGAATGAACAAGCGAGTGTAAGGAAGCGGCCATGGGTGAGATGTATCTGACTATAACTCTATAACTCTATTTCTATAACTATAACTATATAACAATAACCTTATTTTTAAATAATACCTGGTGCGTGCCAGGTTTGGAAATTTTACATTTGTGGTGCGCTTATCCAAATGATGTCGGTGATGCGGAGCTTATTGTATGTGGAAGTAACTTCGGAATGGGCGTGACTCTCCAGACATTCGGAAATAGGTTGCTGGATCAGCAGTAGAGCTATCACTTTCCAGCTCTCGGATTAAAGCTGCTTCCAATGATCACTTGAGGGATTGTTGTAAACAGATTTCTTCCATAGTACCATTGCCGGCCAATGAGTGTTGGATTGCACACACACACATACACACACTAAGAATTTTTTTTTGCTGTGTTCGGTGTTTTTTTTTTGCCGGACTTTCAACAGGTTCGGTAGTCCGATATAAGTTACATCGCGTTAAAAATATTCTCGTCTCTCCTATTCCGTTTGCACGTCACGACTTATCCACGAATTCACTTAACTTGATTTTAACTTTATTTTTTTCTTTCTTCATTTATCTTTTAACGCTTGCCATTCTTAAACTAATAGCTTTATTTCGTGACATTTTTATATTCCAGTACTGTGAACCACGCACACTTGTGCCTGACCCCAATATCATTAATATTTTCTGTTGGTTTAAATCGGAATCAAAATTTTAAATAAATATTCTGTACATCTCCGGTCAACCGGATGTCTGGAGAATAAACCGGAAACAACATCTAAAATCTTATGGTTATCAAAATAATACCCCAACCTAAATTCAGCGTTCCGTTTACCAAAACAAACCATGCTGCTAACCCTACCCCATATATCCATCATCTCAGTGAGTTCTCGTGGAAGTGCAGAGGTGTTCTCGGCTTCCATCAAAGCGAGCATCACGTCAACATACTCCTACCCTATCCTTATTTGACCTTCATGGATGCGGCCGGCGCTGGTATTGCTTTTTTAAATTCTAGATCGCCTGTTTTTACACATTGAGGATGACTGTTAGTCCCAAACATCATATGTTGGTTCTCTGTGTAATAACAGCCGATCTGGCAATAACAGAGTAGCAACCGCAAGCAGTCAATCATGCTCATGCTCATGCTCATACTCGAATCCAGTTGAATGTTGTTTACTCATAATAATGATCTCTCGCATCTTTTACTTCGTTAATCAAAACTTTTATCAGTCCAGCACACTTGCGCAAACAGTTGCTGACAACACTTCGCTCTGCTACGCCACGCACAGCTAAGTGTAAATTAGAAAAAAGCAAAACGCACAGTTTTGAGACCGGCTGCTGAATTTTTGCACCATTCTCGTTAATTAAACATATTTTTCGTCCACTGTTTTCAAGAGCGCGATGATAATTGATCTTTCAGTGAAAGTAAATAGTGTTCTGGTGGCTACGGGAAGTGGAAAAACAGTTTTTTGTGAGAAAATAATAGGAAGATGCCATCTTTTAAAAGGTAAACAAAGACGACGAAAAATTACCTGCTCTGTGGAAATGAGCACTACTTGATCAATTCAGAGGGTTTTCAGTGAAATAAACTGTGTAAACTGATTAAATATTGTGTTCTGCTGTCCTATTAGCAGTATGGCAATGATTCACTGCAGGTAAGTGGATTAATTTGGCATAATTTGTTGAACAAACCCAAAGTGTGCATGTGTGGATGAGGAAGCCATCGCTCCTGCCATAAGGGGATTCCATCGTGTATGTCCTTAAGGAATGTCTCCAGAAGCGGTGATTGCCGATGTGCCTGATCACGAAGGTCGAGTAGTGTTTTGGCCTGATTTGGCATCATGTCATTACGCAAAGGACACTTTAGAATGGTACAAAAGTCAAAATGTATGTTTCTTGCCGAAATACATGAATCCGCCGAACTGCCCGGAGGCACGGCCAATCGAGACTTTTTTGGCTCTAACCAAAGCAAAGCTTCGAAAATTCATAAAACCAGCGAACGACATCCACAAATTTAAAAAAGATTGGCCAAAAGTGGTCAAAATGGTGGAAAGTACCACTGTGCAGAAGCTAATGGGTCCCCAAGTAGCACACCACGATCATAATTTGTTGTAGCAACTTGATTATAACTAACAAAGGCACATTTATGTTTTCTCAACATAATGGCAACATGTGTGCTACTTGGGTCATGTTCGAGGAAAAGTTAGGAGTCTTGGCTATGATTAAATATTTTTATTTAACGAGAGTAAAATAGCATATAAAACACAAATACAAAGATGATTTGCGAAATTAAATTATTAAAACTAAAACTTTTGTTATTTTGCAAGTGTGCATATACTTTCTGGAACAGTTTATATTACAATTAATGAAGCATATGTCTTAAGTATGAAAACGATATTCACAATATGTGCGTTACCGAATTTTCGAAAAAAATATTTTCAGTTGTCAACCGATTCATCCTTCTGAAAACTTCTTGATGCAAATTCAGTGAGCTAGAGGTCTGTTGTTGAAGCTACACTTCAGACAGTTCAACGTTCAATGCCTGGCCTAAATTTTGACAAGATTTTCACAGGCAATTTTTTAAGCAAGTTATGTCTTTTGTCCCAGGCCCCAGAAAGAAATCATAGCTTCGCTTATGCCGTGGATTCATACTCACTCGACATTTTTTACGTGCTTTCTTTAGATGTCTTAATTAGCCAGTATATGATAGGGAACGAGTTTTACTTTTGATTTTACACTTTTTGCGTGGGTTCTGCGTGGGTCGACTTCAAGTCGACGCGAAAAAGTATCAGCCCAATTTAAAAGCGGCTCCATGGTTTGTGTATAACGGTGTATTTAATTGAACGTTTTTCAGTGCTCTTAATCTGGCATTGGTGAATGTTTTGCTATTTTGCAGTTAATCTATTAATAAGTAATTATAAAATTTTGTCGGAGCATGTTCCGCACTTCAACTGCACTTCCCACTCAGAAACCTACACTCAAAAAATTGTTACTATTTATAAGCCATTTCTGTATTTATTAATCCCCGATGAGCTCTCGCGCATTACTCCTGATTGGCAAAAAGCTTTGCTTGAATGGTGGAAATGGAAAATTGAATTTAATTAAAACTTTTGCTCATCTAGAACGATTTTTTCACTCTTCCTTCTCGTTATTTACTCATAGAGCAAATACTTTACGCCACAGTACATAACTGTAATGAATGACAGGAAAAAGTTGCTGTTCAGAGAATGTTCATGGAATCCTATAACAGACTGTCTGCTGGTGATGGGATCGGAAAAGCTCAGCAATAGATAGAGACGGCGAGAGGGATTGATACCAGACAGCGAATATTTACAATCAAAGTTCGTCTTGGAGGAATAGATCAATACAGACCACTCCAGCGGGATCTCAGACAACGATTCGAGCTGCTCTGCGGTGTCAAATGAAGTGTGCAAAGCGTAATTGGATTAATCAAGCATCAATTAATTTTCCGGCCATTATTGAAGTTGCATCAGAAACTCTTTCTGCCATCGTTTGCCAGGAAGTTAGCTCGATGGCGGAGTGTTAAAAAACTTCCAAATGAAGGATGTGTTCCGGTCTGGCATGCTGATATGAACAAGCTTAATCGAGAATGATTAAGGCCAGCAGTAATGCTAAAAACGTTGATTGTTTTGTGCCTGCAGAATAAGTTAACAGATTCACTACAATTAGGCATGCAATTCACGTTCTTGCAGAAGCAGTCAGTTGAATTTAAATAAACCTACCCTGCACTTAGGAACACTGGCGTAGCCAGGTTGTGGTGCACTTTAACGGGTTAGCTACACGAGAGTCATATTAATAATAGCGTTTTGGGGATTAGTTAATGTTAAAATGTTAATGACATAAATTAGGTCTTGAGAGATTTGAAACCTTTACGTGACATTTGAACGTTAACACGTTAATTAAACAACGTTAATTTTATTATATTTATTATATCTACATCAGAAATAAATAATTAAGATGTTAATCCTTTTTTCTTTAAAATTCGCGAAATTTCTGTTGTACACCCGTCATCAGGTTCCGTACGGTATCCTCAGATACGCCCGCTGTGACGATTCTCCATCTTCTCTTGAAATCATCCATACCATTTGCTTTCTTTTTAGTTTCGAAGAGTTTCCGCTGAACTAGAGCCCAGTACTACTCTATTGGGCGAAGTTCTGGACAGTTTGGTGGATTGGCTGTTTTGGCACGTATTTGACCTCTTGTACCTTATACCATTCCAGGACGGATTTCGCATACGTACAAGAGGCCAAATCAGACCAAAACAGTTGTGGCTTCTAATAAAAGGTAGCAACCGTTTTTGCAGACTTTCTTTCTCGAACACATCCTTATTTATAGTGACGGTAGAGCCGAAACTTTGAGATTTTCGACCAAAACTACGTATGGCTTGCCAAATGAAATACTTCTTCGGGAATTTGGACGCCTTCTTTGTCTGGAAATGCGCAACAACGGTGTTCTTTTGCATTGCGGTATAAAATGCCAGACCCGGAAGCTGTTTAAAGTCTTGGAGTACGTTTGTTTTGTCGTCCATTACGATACAAGAAAATGCTTTTCATCACCGTTCGGGACTTTTTTTTCGCTATGCACGCCTTCAGTCCTTGCCTCTGCTTCACTTTTTGTACGTATGATTTGGGCTTCCCAACTTTGCGAGCCACATTTCGCACAGAAAGATTGGTATTTTTCTTAATAATGGCTACCACCTTCTTGTCGATTTGTACCACTTCCAATCACAGTCAAGCGCTGTGTCAAATGATTTGCAAACACAAAACACGGTACTCATTGGTAGTTTTAATTTCTAGGCAAGAATCACGTACCGATAAATTTGGATTTTGCTGCCGTTCGTTATCGACGCCCTTGGTTTAGAATTCGGAACGTCGACTGGAATTATCGGACCGTGAAAAAGTTCAAGAACGACCTAACTGCGCCATGACACGTACTTGCTCTCATTTCGTTCTTGCTCTCGGAGGAGACCTGAACGCAGGCCACGAGGCATGGATGAATTATCAACAAAACCAGAACGGTCAGCTGCTGTTTGACCTCTCTCAACAGTTTCCAGTTGAGCCAACATTGATCTCTCCAGTGAGAAATCCGTCCACGCTGGATTTTTTCTGGACGAATATCACATTGTCAAAGTCAGTGACAAACAACGAGCTCAGCGCCGATCACCAACCGATGGTTGGTCCAACCTACCAATGAAAGGATTTCCACCATGTGATCTGGATACAGCTCGGCCTGATCGTGGACCACGCCATTGACGAAAATCCACCGCTCGATTCCATCAATGATATCAACCGTTCGCTGGAGGGATTGGAACAAGCCATAACCGTGGCTGATGAGGCGTGCGTCCGACAAGTTTCTGTGCGGGGTCACTTTGTTTCCATTGATTCGCACTCAAAACTATTGATCCGACGAACATCCGAAATGTTCGTAGACGCCAGTTTCAGAGGACAGGTGATCTGGATAGGAAACAAGAAGTGGCCGATCTGAACCGGCAGTTTGCTTCCAGAATGGACTCGTTTCAAAACGAGAGTTTCGGCCATGTTATCCAAAATTTGAATGATCGCTCGAGACCATTCGGGTAGGTAGCCAAAGTTTTAATGACGCATGCCATACCCGTTCTTCCTCTGAAGATTGCTGACACGATTCTGCTAACCCCAGTGGAGAAAGCAAATGCGATCGGCAATCGTATTGCCGCTTCGCATTTGTTTGGCTCGAACATCGCAAGTCTACTTGAAGATCAGGTTGCTCAATGCGATTAGATGTCTCCTCTTGTGCCATGCTCCCGGAGGATAGGATTACTACCGAACAGATTTGCTCAGTGCTGTAGTCTAAAAACATGAAGGCTCCCGATCTAAAATTTCATTCCGATTCCGATCCACAAACTCGAAAAAGATCCTACTTTGCCTTCAAGCCTCCCCTCAGCGCTGCGTAAAAGCTCATTCTTAATCGTTGGCTCAAGTGTGTCATTCTCCTGCCGGAACAGTTTAGGTTCAAGAAGGGGCATTCCACCACTCATCAACTAGTTCGGGTGATGAACAACATCCGAAGTAACAAAGCTATATACAAATCCACAGCCATGGCTTTGTTAGACGTCGAAAAGGTGTTTGACAATGCCTGGCACGACGGGCTTGTATACAAGCTTTGTTACTTCAACTTTCCACCACACCTTGTGAAAATCACCCACAACTACCTCCTGCAAAGGTCGTTTAGGGTATTGTTGAACGGTTATCTCTCAGACAGGTTTTCGATCCCAGCAGGCGTGTCGCAAGATAGCCTGCTGGGCCCGCTGCTGTGTAACATCTACACTTCTGTCATTCCTCCCCTTGGTGATAGTTGTGTGTTTTTCCTGTTTGCAGATTATACCGGAATAGCAGTCAAGGGAAGGATGCTTCGAGAAATAACGTTTGCATTGAAAATATGGACTTTTTTCGGATGACGATAAAAAAAAAGCTATGACACATAATTGCTTTTGATGAATTTATGGAAGGTAATTATTTAAGCTTATTTGCAAACAAATCTACGCCCTTGCTAGTGACCTTCCGGCAGTTAACCGGAACATGCGCCATGGCGGATGAAAACATTCGTGTAGGAATGTTTCTGAGTTCTTTATTCGTTTTATTTATCAATTCCTCCTCAGTTTTTGCGACAAAAATGTTAGAGTTGATCTTACGCTTCAGGTTGGCCCAGAAATTCTCGATGGGATACAGCTGATGGACGTTGGATGGGTTCGCCGACTTGGGTACTACATCGATATTCAGCCGCTCCATCTCCTCCAACCAACGATCGTTTCGAGTAGTGGGCCGACGCCAGATTCGGCCAGAACACCGCGTCTTCGCCCTTATGGTATTTCTTGAGGAACGACGCAACTTTCGGCAGGCAGTTCATACTATAAATTTCCCCGTTCACGGCCAGTCCGGATTGCAAGAAGAGTGGCTTTGACATCACCTTCTCGCTGATTGTCAGCCAAAGCAGCACCTTCTTGGGGAACTTGGTGTATGAAATGAACTTCACCTCGGTGCTCACTTCCGTCGTGGGGGAAGTCCAATACGAAGTGCCCTGCCAGTCGTTGCCATCCAGGGTGAGATAGGTCTCGTCGTTCATCACCATCGCCATGTCCCGATTCGCCGGCAAAATAAAGTTGATCATCCTATTCAGCCACTGCCACTGCGCCGACTTCCGCTTCCTGACATGTATGTACATGTTCACCAGGTACTTTTTCTCTGTTAGGCCGGTAGAAACCGACCTCCAGGCCAAGCACACGATTTAGCCACTTTTCCCTCGGTCTTCCTCTTCAGCATCCTTTGTCGCTTAGGGTCAGCTTCTTGTCGCTTAGGGTCGTCGGCCGTCCGGAACCAGGCTTTCTTTCGATGCTCTGATTGTTGTTTAATAGTGTCAAGATGTTGTAGATGCCGGAATGGGCGTTCCGGCGGCCACAAAGTGCCGCACGACGTCCGTTTTCGCCGCGGCGGGGTGCCGTTCTTTGAACGCGCACACTTCTGAACGGAGTTGCTTTACTGTTTTTGCCATCACGGTTGGAGTTCGACTGAAAGCGCTGTCAAATTGTGTCTGCTGACTCATGGGCTACTATGATTGATGCTGCATGGGTAGTTTTGTCAGTGTAGGTGCTGGTAAACCCATGAAAAATCGGCATTTTTTGTCCATTTTTTTAATGCAAACGTTAGCGAACTTCAACGATGCCTTAACGCCTTTGCCGATTATGCAAGGAAGTTGATAATTATAATCAATACCTAGAACCGAACGCTTAGGATGATACTTAACCGTCCCTTTGACACAAGGATAACCGATGTTCATCGGGAGGCGGACATCCTTAAAATAGATTTGAACATTAGTGATATGAAGGACAAATTTTACATAAATGTAACAAATCGAAACACGATCTTATTAGCAATAAAATTAAAAAACTACGGAAGAAAAGACAAACCTGTATCAATTAAACTACGAACATGTTAAACCATCAACAAATAAAAAATAAAAAAATAATAAAAAATTTAGGGTAACGGGATGTAATGTTAGCATAGCTCCTTGATTCGGCCTATGTACCAAATATGTCATTATTTCTTCGATAATCAACAAAATCATGTTGCTATCAGCATGACCGATTTATTTCAAAGCAATTGAGACATAATTAATCAATTTATAATAGTTCACTTCCGCGTAGCTTTCGATTTCCTTGACTTTTTAGATATCATGTCTTTACTGGTTAAGCTGAACAGATTATCTATAAGATCTTCGAATGATCTAAATTTGCCAAAATTGAACCTATAAACCGAATAATGCAGCCAAGATGTACAGAATATAGTCACATGTTTTAAACTAACAGATCACATTGGTAAAATAACAATGATTTAACAAGCAAACGGTGGACCCAATGTTAGGGACATATTTTTTTCTATGTTCCTAACTATGGCCTTAATCACTTAAGTGTTTCTTAGCAGTTTAAGTATAGTTTGATTTGTGAAATTGTTTGTTGGGTAGAGCGAATACAGCTGGGAACGCCTTGAATCAAAAAATCAGGAAGAAACCCGTACGAAGTTTGCATTTTATAAAAAATCAATCGAATGGGACGAAATTGCATCCATGATTAGACCCAATTTAGTACCCATAGACCGACATTACATCCATATCCCTTGAAAGTTTCTGACTTTATAAAACAAGTTGTGTAGCATTTCGTGATATATACTACCAGATGGCTTATTAAACATATCTTAGGCAGTGTATAGCTAGTTAAATTTTGTTTCCAGCTCAAATACTTTATGAATTATAATGAAAAATGTAATCGATTGTTCCATATTAGGCTGAGTCAAGGGACACATACCCTATATATAAAAAATTACTTTACGTTATTAGTTCGGTTTACGTCAATCAGAAAACAATTCGTCTTAAACAAGTTACATTATCTCCAACACCTTTTGAATTCAAAATAATATCGCGATGGGTTGAAAGGCATTAAGTTCCTCGTTACTGCAACCACATTTTTATCAAACTGTGTTCGATAGAATGAACCAATTTTGGCAGTTACTCATATTTTGCAGCTGTCAAAGCGTTATTGAAGTTCAACGAGCCAACTGAACGATCCACGCATAATATTCGATCCTTGTTAAATTAGTTTAATTTTTATTTTATTCGTGAAGACTAAATTGTAAGATCAATTATTTCAATTAGAAATTCAAATACCAATACTAATGATCCATCGTTTTGCCTAGAGTTGTCCATGAACCACTTTCTTTCTGCATAAATATTCTTACAGCTCTTTGAATGAAATTTTCCTTACTCCCACAATGAGAGATTTCCCAGAAAAAGCCATTTACAGCGAAACAGAAAAGCAAATGAGTTTTTCCGCTGCATTGTTCTATTCAACATCATTTAGTATATTCGAGTAAATTTGTATCCATACAATAGCTAAAATAGCTTCTCATTGTATGCTATATTCAACCGTCAGTGGAGGCACTTTTGCTTCCGAACGAATCGTTATTCGCTTTGCACCGGATAATACATTCTTCCACATTTGAGCCAAGTAAAATAAAGTCATGAGGTGGGACGATAGCATTTGTATTAAACAATGGAGTTTGCTCGCATACGAGCGTGTTGGATGGAAGCAATTAAATCACCGAGTTACTTCACTTCCAACCCCGTTTTTGTTGCTGAATTCGAGTTTGCCAGTTAGACGAGCGAGTTAGACGAGGAGCAAAAAGTTAACAAAGTACTACCGTTGCTCATTCTGTCACAAAGTGAATGCAACACGTGCTGTACAACGAACACGTTCTAGATTAATCAACCTACCGGTGACAAGTGCCTTTCTCTTGAAGTATTGAATATCCTGAGTTTTTATGAATTTTAGGGCTGCTAAATAAGAAAAATGCACCGTGATAGCGGCAACACAACTTTGGTTACTCATTCGAGCAAAAGGTTTTAAGGAAACCAAGCTATAGTATGTCAATACCCAGTTGACTATGTTTTCAGTGAGTGTCAATTCTCGAGTAATTCATGATTAGGGCCTAAAAGCCATTTGTAAACAATGACTTTAAACGTTGAAATCTCACGAATTACGAGAATCCCATTATATCCAGCTACTCCATATGGTAGAACAAACATTCTTCTACCAAATGCTGCTTTCATTTCACGAGAGTGATTTAAGATTCATTAGAAATCGACATTTAAAGTCATTGTTTACAAATGACTTTCAGGCTCTTAATATGAATAACTCGAGAATTGCAACTTTTTCATTTGGATTAATGTGTTATCACATGAAATGATATCGGAAAAAATTGCTACATGGATCCGATAATATGAACAAACATCTACTTTGTCGACTTTCTCTCTTCCGAATTCTGCACAGGTAATCAGGGACTCTTATTCTGTGCAGTGGCTCGGAAATAGCCGTTTAAGTTTGGAAGACTGTAAGGATGTTTTGTCCACTGTTCGAATGGCATCTACCGTACACACTTAGACTTTTTTTTACAGAAATCTGTAAAGTTTTACCGAATTCTCAACAGCTGAACGTTCGGTAATCCGATTTTACGGATTTCGGTGAAATTTTACAGATATCTGTAAAAAGTTTACCGGATTTCGGTAAATTTTTACCGAAATCCGTAAAATCGGATTACCGAACGTTCAGCTGTTGAGAATTCGGTAAAACTTTACAGATTTCTGTAAAATAATCTGAGTGTGTAGACTTCCCTTTCCGGAAACCGAATTGCATCTTACATAGACCGTGTTCACTCTGCGTGAATTTTGTCAGCCTGTTAAGGATGATTCTCTCCAGGAGTCTCCCTAAAGTATCCAGCAGCCCTATTGATTTATACGATGCTGGACCCTTCAGAGGACATCCTTGCTTCGGCAGTGACTCTAGCTTTTGTATTCTCCACCTGTGGACCGGTTTTTTAGACATTTATTCAACACTTCCCAGAACATGTGTGAAAACACCTGAATCGGTGCTTTCAGCGCCACGTTAGGAATTCCGCACAGTCTGGGTGCCTTTTTCACCTTAAGCTTTCTCACCACTGCAACGAAATCTTGGTTCAAGACTTGCATGCCCTCAGCATTACTGCTTTCTTCCTTGCCGTACAGTGTACGTGGCCACGTCGTTGAATCGTGCGTCGGAAAGAGTCCATCTACGATAACCTTCAGTTTTGCTGGACATAGCTCTGAAGTCATTGCAGGGCTTTTCTAGCAGTTCGTCTTACTCAGTCTTATCTCCCGTTTTAATTCGGTCCTGGCCGCTCGGAACACCACCCTACACACTTTTCTGACTCCCGGGATTTTAGCTCTCCGAACTCGCCTTCTAGCTCTGACGCAACTAATGCGGAAATTGATAGCAACTCATTCCACCAGTAACTGGGCACCGCTTGTTCTAGTTGCCTTGGCAAGGTTTCCTCGCATGTCTTCACTAACGTATTCATCTACCCGAGTGCAAAGTGCCTCAACAAAGAGTTCTTTCGTCTTTCACATCCGCTCGCAACTTTTTGTCCTCCGTATTGTGACATAATTTCGTGGGCCAATGCTATACCGGATCTTTAGATGATCGCTATGGGTATACCTCTCACACACTTTCCAGTTCATATTTCTCATCAGTAACGGACTACAAAAGGGCACATCGATGATGGATTCACGACCGTCCTTGCGAAAAGCGCTGACGGTAACTACGTTCGATAATGTAACTTCCAACTTTGTCAGAGTTTCTAGTAGGCTACAGCCTTCAGCGTTGGTACATCTGCTGCCTCACTCCATAGGCCAAGCATTGACGTCTCCTCCCATATCGACCGGTCTTTTTCCGATGAGATTCTTGATCAGCACATCCAGCATCTGCTGGAACTGCTCCATGATCCACCTTGGGTGTGCATTGTAGCTTTTGGAGATTGGAGATTTTGGATATGAGGAAGCCTTCGTATTAACTTGGAACTAATTCCCGGAAGGGGTCATCGCAGTCATCGCCGTACTATCCGTCACCCAGTTACCGTCATTCGAAGGGACACGATACGGCTCACATTTCATTTGTGTTGTTCACTACCACAACCGTTGCTGTGCTATGTCACAATGATTGAAGAGATTTTGAATTACCCACATTACTGACGACCTGCTGTCGCCTTTTTTTATACTGGGCATTAGAAACTTCTCAACATGTTGTCATTTTCCTCCTTTGTCTGCACACTTCAGACCTGTCAGGGCGTTTGCAGTTTTTGGCCTAGTGATCAAACCCCTCGCACTTACAGCATGTCTAAAATTCCTTTGCAACTTGAGGGAGTGCTCTCAGCCCACTGACCACTCAATTTTAGTCAACCCGACTCAATACCTTTTCGTATCACCGCCGTCTGCGTGCCAGCGTTATCTGTTGTGCACTGGTTCAGCGCCCTTTTCAGCTCGTCTTCTGTTATGATCTCGTCAAGATCCCTGTACTCGATCACTGCCTTCTGGAATAGAGCTTAACTATCGCCTTCTCACCAAGAGACTTTTCAAAGAGCATCTTGAAGAATGTTCTCTTGGCGGCAGGATCCTTCTTTATCTCAAAGAGCTCCTCACCTTTCTGGGTGCACCTGGATTTCACCACATTCTCCCCTAGTTCCTTCAACTTTGGATCAGCTCTCAGGAAGAGGAGGCTTTGGAGCAGTTCAGCGAACGTCATTACACCTTTCACCTCCACAATCAAAGCGTCACCCTTAATTCATTCCTGAAAAGGCTTAAGTTTCGTTTCTGCTGCTCTTCTGGTGGTTTCACTTGCTGATGTATTTTCTCTGCCTCCTCCTTTCTCCTTATCCCAACACTTTTTTTGTTGTGTTTTTCTCTTCGTGGTTATTGTATTTTTCACCGTTGTCACGGAAGGAAGAAGGGGTGGCAAAATGGCCCGGTTGATTCCAAAATGACTAAGAAAGGAGTAGCGGAGTTCAAGCGTCAGCCAAATATGATCCGCGATGTCACTATGAAATTGAAGGTGTCAATATGTTTTGTGAAGAAAACCCGAAAACAGTTTGGACTACATGCTCCCAATTGAAAAGGAAAATGTCAAACCTTCGCAGTTGCGACGATTAGTGGTTGCGGCGAAATGAGTGCCGCTTTCATCACTTCTGGAAGGGAAAAACCGATTTTATACACAAGCAAGAGTGTCATCAAAAGCAACTCTTACCATTCCTGAAGATTCCTGTCTCATGCCAGTGTGCTAGGAATATTTTGGTGTGATACGAGGCCAATAGTCTGCTTTTTGTGCCAAAATTTAATTGACATGATTTAAATATGTTGGGTTATTTTGAAGACAGCACTTCCTAAGAATTTCTAAATTGGGGGTGAAGCTCAGAAAAAACGTCATCTCCGGGGCACCCATTAAAAAAACCACTCCTGGTGAGCACTGACGCTTGAACCGAACTTTACTGTAAATGCAGCCATCAACAACACAGCTGAGAACATCGTCGGGTACGTAGAACGTGCTCGACGGAATGATTGGTTTGACGAGGATTGTTGACAGATTTTGGAGAAGTGGAACACAGCGAGAGTGGTAATTCAGCAGGGAGGGAATCGGTGACAGACCTACTTTTTCCGGGAGAAAATACCTCGCCTGGAAGAAGCAGAGTATGTGGTACCCCTAGTCGAAATGTCCAGGGATAATGATAGACGCATCTTGACGGACGTGCGGGAGGTGATTCAAAGGTGGAGGCAGCACTTCGACGAACGCCTGAATGGCGCGGAGAACGTAGGACCAAGACGTGAGGACCAAGACAGTAAAAGCAATGACGGTACGGCAGGTGAAGGTAATGAACCCGCTCCCACACTGAGGGAAACAAGGGATGCCGTCCAACAGCTCAACAACAATAAGGCAGTTGGTTAGGATGATATCGGAGCTGAAATGTTGGCCATTTTTCTGCACCGATTGAATGTCAGATTTAGGAGACAGAACAGCTACCGGAGAAGTGGAAGGAAGGGCCCATCTACAAGAATGGCGACAAGTGTGAAAACTTCCGGGCGATCATTATTCTAAAGGCCGCCTACAAAGTGCTATCCCAGATCATCTGCCGTCGTCTATCACCTTTAACGAATAATCTTGTGAGATGTTATTGGCTTCGTCAACGGCCAAGATATTTACCGTATGAAAAATCCTCCAAAAATGCCGTGAATTCCAGGTGTCTACGCACCACCTGCTCATCAGTTTTAAGGTGGTGTACAACAGTATTGACCTAATAAAGCTATGAAAAATGATGAACGAGAACTGCTTCCCCGAGAAGCCTACAAGAATGATAAGAGCAACGATGGACTGCGTGAAGATTTCAAGCGAACAATCGAGTTCGTTTGAAGCTCGCCGGAAACTTCGACAAGGCGATGGACTTTCCTGCTTCTGTTCAATATTGCCCTAAAAGGTATCATGTCACGAGCCGGGGTACGATTCTCACGAGATCCGGCCAAGTGTGTTTGCTTTGCGGATGATATGGACTTTGTCGACCGAACATTTGGAACGGTGGCAGTACTGTACATCTACCTGAAATGTGAAGCAAGAAGAGCCGGGCTGGTGTTGAATGCGTCGAAACCAAAGTACATGTTAATGGCGGCAGCGAGCGCAACTGGGCTCGCTTAGGTTGCCACGTTACGATAGGCGGGGATACTTTCGAGATGGTGGATGAAATAGTCTTCCCTGGACTAGTGGCAGTCAACAACATTAATCGTGAAATACGTAGGCCCATCATCAGTGGAATTCGTGCTTATTATGGGATCCAGAAGAAACACTTACAAGACCGGTGGTTCTCTACGGACATGAGACTTGGGCCATGCTCCAAGGGGACTTGGAAGCACTTGGTGTAGTCATGCGACGCGTGCTTAGGACCATCTGTGTCGGTGTGTGGCGGCGAAAAATGTATCACGAGCTCGCTCAACTCTGTGGTAAACCAAGTATTCTGAGGGTGGGCTGGACATGTTGCAAAAATGCCGGATAATAACCCTGCAAAGATGGTGTTCACCTCAAGTCCGGCTAGTACAAAAAGGTGTGGAGCGGGCAGCGGGTTAGATGGGCAGACCAGGTACTTAACGATCTAGTGAATGTGGGGCGCTGTCGAGGATGGAGAGATGCAGCCGCAAATCGAGTGTTGTGGCGTGAGATTATTGATTCAATGCTATCTGTGTAACCAAATAAATAGTTTATTAGAATTCCAAAATTATCACAAATAAGCTACATTTGAAGAGTGTCTGGATGAATGTGACCAAAAAATGCAATTGGAGTTTCTGCTATCATATCTTGGGAAATCCGCAAGATCCACAAAGCGTTTTTAGATATGAACGAAGCCATGCAAGTGCGTGCAAGCCGTTGGCAGCATACAGATTCCACGAAACAAAATTATTGCTGTGTGATTAGTGCCTCGACAGTTGAAGTAACCGTTGGGTCTTTGTTCAACCGTCAAAAGCGTTTCAATATGGGTGAGACAACACCACAGAATGCAGCAACGCTATTGGCCACTGTTGGAATTTCGTTTTTTTTTTTGTTGGGTCCACACGTTGTAGATAGTCGTGATCCCATGGTAATCTTTGAAGCAGGGAAGCTATGCTAGGGTTGACACGGTCCTTCATGGGGACCGTTTTAAGATCCGGATCGGCTTAGGTTAGGAATCACATTAGATCCTACTCCCCACCAAGTTTGGTTTGAACGTACCCGGAGGTCTGCCAAGATTTTACCGGGACGGAGCAGCCACACCATCATCCCATTTGCAATTGCTGGACGGTGTCACCCTTCCATACTGAGGAAGCATAATAGCCCGTCTACCAGCCCTGCGCATCAAATCTTATCCGTTGATCCATGCAGTATCGATTATTCGATGCAGATCACGATCAGTATGCAGTAAATTAGGATCTCACTGACTTTGATCCCGGTTAATGTCCCTGATTAATGTCCCGGTTGGCACTCATCAACACATGATCAGGAAACAACGCCTTTACTTCCCTTCCAAAAGAAGACGTACCAGATTTTTTCGCCTCAGAAAAACCACCGATCTAGACTGGGATGGAACCCAGACCCATTGAGGTGTAAAGTAGCAGCAGTGCTTACCACGACACCACCACACCATGGTCCTTTACTTGGTTGTCTCTTTGCAGAGGATTTCCGACCAAGGAATAACCGAAGATATTAGGAGACTTCTTCCTAGAAAAAATGAGAACGGTACACTTTCCCGGCTTCAAGAGCATACAGTTTATCTCGCACCACCTTTTAACTGTCTCTAAATCTTTGGGCAACTGTAAGGCGTCCCGTAGCGAATCCCCAAGAATGTAGATTTTGAGATCGTCAGCAAAGCTTAGACGATGAGATTTCAGCAACAGGTTGACACCGTTGAAATACTAGGTAAAAATCAGTTGCCAAAATTGAATACCTTGGGGACTGCCGGATATGGCAAGGAACAAAGAAACGATTTGAACCAGTGAAGCAAGGAGTTGCCTAAGCCAAGCCTTTCCAGTTTTATATCCAGGAGTAGGGGAATGTTCATAAGCCATTGGACTTTTCTGGGGGAAGGGAGGTTTGACCAAAGTCTATGCTCCATACAATATTTAAAAAAAAATATGGAGAACAATCTACAAGGGGGTAGGGAGAGGGGGTCTGAGATTTTCAAAATCACTTCTTGGTTTATGAAAATTCCCTAAACAAAATTCGCGAAACTACAGAATAAACCATCTACAAGACATTAGTTCTCTATGGCCACGAAACATGGAAATTGCTAGTGAAGAACCAACGCGCCCTTGGTGTCTTTGAACGGAACGTGCTGCGTACGATCTACGGTGGAGTGCAGATGGCAGACGGAACGTGGAGGAGGCGAATGAACCACGATTTGCATCAGTTGCTGGGAGAACCTCCTATCGTGCACATCGCTAAAATCGGTCGACTAAGATAGGCTGAGCATGTTGTATGAATGTCGGACGACAGACCAGTTAAAATGGTTCTCGAAAACGAACCGACGGGTACAAGAAAAAGAGGTGCGCAACGAGCAAGGTGGATCGATCAAGTAGAAGGCAACCTACGGACTCTCCGCAGACAGCGGATCGAATACAATGGAGACAACTTCTGTGTTCAGCAAAGGCCACACCGGCCTTGGTTTGATTGGTAAGGTAAGTTGTGGTCCTTGAACGCTTCGGCATGAATCCATGTTGATCGTCGCTGATGTATTGCTTCACGTGGAAAAAATGGTTCCAAAACGGTCAGTTCAAACAACTTAGAGTCTGCACACAAGCTCGAAATTCCCCGTTAGTTATCGGCATTTCTTCTAAATCCCTATTTGCACGGGAAACAAGCACCGGTCGTCAATGATGAGCGATTGATGTGCCATGATGGTGCAGTCAGCGAAGCAATGCAATGTTTTAGAAGCACGGATGGAATACCGTCCGGTCCAGCTGTACTTGAAGTCTTTAACTTGTTTGAAGCAGCAACGATATCTGCATCGTTGATCCCTGAGTTGAAATGCCGGTCAGACAAGGGAACGTTATTTGAAGCAACTTCGATTTGATATGGCTGGAGGGCATCACCTACTTTTCCGAGAACATGCTACAAATGTCGACACGGACTCAGTGATAGCTCCGTTCTTAGAGATGGATGAAGGTCAACCGTTTTCTATGCGTTGCTCTGCGCAGGGCATCTGCCATGGTTCTTTTCTCGTGGCTGGAGAGACTTTTTTTAAAACCTGTCTGTCGATCAAGCAGCTCAAGATGTTGGAGAATGTGGTAGTGGCGTTATCGATGTTGTTCATGTTGAGGGTTTCATTCCAGTTAATATTGCTAAGTACGTCGAAAATGCTGTCGTGATAAAGCTGGTCAATAGCTGGTTCGATCAGTTTAGTAGTCACGAGATTGAGAAGAAGTTATGGATGATGAGGCATCTGTTTAACTAGAGCAGATGGGACTTGCATGATACTTGGGGTGGAGAGTCGGCACTCACAAAGCAAAGATCCAGAGATCGTCCATTTTCATTCATAATGTCGTTAATCTGGTGTAGGGCTGCAGAGGAAAAATGATCAAACATCGAAATTGACCTCGCCTGGATTCGTGGTTGAGAAGGGTCGGGATAAAGGAAGCTGTCGGCTCAACGAAGCTTTTTGACACCGGGGAGGTGAAAATCTCCGATTATCACGATTTCGTCTCTAAAGGAAGCATTTCCAAAAAAAAAATGTGCAACTGGCTGTACACCTTACATTTATGAGATCTTCGTCGCTAACTATGTCTGAAGGAAAGATAACGGCTCACAGAAACAGGGTATGATCCTTGAGATTCAACGAGATCTAAACTTGCTCCACCGACTTCCAAGATTCATCTTCAAAAAGCCCACAAGCAATCGATAACACTAGCAAATTGAATTAAAACTAGTACTGATAAGAGAACATGGAAGCCGTTTATTAAGTCACCTTAATTGCTAAGCTCATCAAATTATTTGTCTCATATAAGTAAGCGTAAAACGTGAATTAATGAATGTAGAAAAACATCCCTGTCAGCGGTGAACCGTAGCATTTGATGTTTTCCAGCATATCCTCTGACATAATCTGGCTCTAATTTTTAATCCAACTTCAAACTAATATGATGTTTTAACTTTTACTTCACTCGGCAAGTGTCACTGAGTACAGCTTCTAAACACCTCATTACAAGCGGGGTATATACGTAATTAATCCATCTCTCCGATGCAAACACAAACATCAAAGCTTGTTGAAAAAGTAGTTACATAAATACATGCCCTTTTTTTATAGACTCAGATTTGTACAGCTCCAAATCGGTTCACCGGTAACTAATTAAAAGTGCCGTAATTGTTGTTTGTACTCGCACATGCTCCGTGCATTTGTGGCCTCCAGGGAAGTTGATTCATTTTCCATCCACATGGACATGGTTGGATACAGTCATAGTTGTACAATCATCCGATGGGTTCAGCAGTTTTGCGAAACTAAATCTGGTTGTACTTACATGGCACTGCTGTTGCTTCTCGAAAGTAGCATGTTTATTGAATTAATTGTCTCCATTGGGAGCTTACCTGGGATATGTACTTTGAGAAAAGTTTTATTTTACCTGCAAAGGTAATCTAGCTGCAGAGGGGAGCATCTGTGGGTAGATGTTTTTTTGGATGCCTTACAGCCATTAAGCAAAGGAATAAGAATGTTCACTGCAAGTTTGCTGAAAATATTTCAATCCGAGAATTGGATAATTGTTTATTGATTGTTGATTTTTTGCTGCTTTGTTGGATGGTCGTAGTTTGTTTGTTTGATGTTTTTTTTGTATGTTGGTTTTTCTTTAGTTCTCATAACGAACAACAAGCTTATTTGAAATTTTGATAATTATTTATTGCTTACTTGTGGGTTGTTATTCGTTTTTATTTGTTTCTAGTTGTGTGTAGTTCTAGTTGTAATAGACAATTTATTATGAAATTTGTCAGAAGCAGACAATTTCTCATGAACATGAGAGGCTCTAGGAGTGAACAGTAATTTTTAACTAGAACGAAGAGAAAAGAAGAGAAAGTATTGATGGTTCCGTTTAGCGTAACAGCAGGCTATGAAATTGAAAGAGGGGTTGATAAAAAGTCACTTTTTGCGTGACATAATTAATGGATGTTCCCTATAGAGCAAGAATAAAAACGGCCCCAAGTGACTACCTGGGGGAGCACCGGAGCAAACCAGAGAGGATGTCGAAACCCAGTCCCCGATTTCGACGGACACACTTCGACCGATCAAGTATGAATGGAGCAGTTAACCAAATTGTTATTCATAAAGACTGTATTCGATGAAATTTGGACACACAAAATAGGTCACCAAAAATTTTCCTTGAGCCCGATTCTTTTCAAACTTTCTGGAAATAAAGTACTACTAAATGATTAAGTTTTGACATCATTGGTTTATTGAACCTCTTCTCCCAACCCAAATGCCCGCACCTTTGCCTTGACCCCTTTCATCAAATTTTGGGCAATGACACACTTTCTTTAGTTCAAGTTCATTTTCTGTCAGTTTTGGAGTTTTAACGAGCTTTGCCTTCATGATTGCCCAAAATTTTGCAATTGGGCGAAGTTCCGGAGTGTTTGGAGGGTTGGCGTCTTCTGGTACAAAAACTATATTATTATCTTTGTACCAGTCTAAGACGGGCCGGGCATAGTGAAAAGATGCCGAATCTGGCCAAACCAGTGTCGGGCCATCATGAGATCTGAAGAAGGGCAAAAGTCGTTTTTGGAGGCATTCGTCCTTGTACATTTGTCCGTTGACGGTCCCAGAGGTGATGAAGGGCTGAGTCATTTTGCCACATCCGCAGATCGCTTGCCAGACAAGGAATTTTTTGGCGAATTTCGACAGTTTCTTCATCCGTACACTCTCCGGAACGGCCAACTTAGAGGTGGCGACGTAGTGTTCCTGTCCTGGCATGTGTTAGGTATCGGCTTTAATGTAGGTCTCATCATCCATCACAATGCAGAACGGTTTTGTGAGCCACTCCCTGTACAGTTTTCTTGCACGAGTTTTGGCCACCGAGTTCTGTTTCTCGCTCCGGTTCGGTGCCTTCTGGACCTTGTACACATGTAATCCAGAACGTTTCATTGTTTTCTGCACAAAACAAACTGAAACTTTCGCCTTTTTCGCAACATCCAACAACGCAACTGATCGAAATGTTGGGATAACGCTTAAATTGGTTCAATATCATCCTGGACTTCTCCGGATTTGATGTGCCACGTTTTTTTCCACTTGGTTTTCTTACGGTCTTTGAACGTTTTGATCATATGAGATACGGTTGAATGTGCGATTCCGAGCTGTTTTCCGATCCATCGATGAGAAGCGTTTGGGTTTTCGAAGTGAGTGCCCAAAATTTGTTGGCGCACCATTTCTTCAATCGAAGCCATCACTGAAATCACTCGACCGATTTTCACGAAACTCATTACACAATTGACACAACACAATGAAATACATTCAGTTAAAATTTCAATATTTTTTACCCACACGCTAAAAAGTTACGAACAATTGCGTGTGTCCAAATTTCATCGAATACAGTCTTTACCTAGTTTGTCAAATTTAGCTAGCGCGAATTGATGATTCATTTTATGGAGTGCTGCAGATAAGTTAGTGTAGATAGCGTCTACATGTTGACCATTCTCTATCTGACGTATCACAAACGATGTGGAGCAAGTCATGTTTTTTGTCGTCAAGGGTTTTGCAAAAACCTGTGCTGGTCCTCTGAGATGT
The DNA here is from genome assembly GCA_034211315.2 of Aedes japonicus. Lineage (NCBI taxonomy): Eukaryota > Metazoa > Arthropoda > Insecta > Diptera > Culicidae > Aedes > Aedes japonicus. The sequence goes on along the minus strand of JASCZW010001895.1, from coordinate 81,710 downwards.
AATGTGTGTAGCACCGAACAAGCTTCTGGAGAACGATCACCTCAAACAGCTTAGAAGTAGCGTTCAATGTAGCTACACCAAGATAGTCCGATACGGTTCGTCTTCTACCTTTTGTGAGAACTGGGAATATAGACGACTATTTCCAGCAGTTTGGGAATACGCCAATAACCAAGGTTAGTTGCTAATGGTGTTGCAAGTGAATCCACATAACGTTTCTGTACCAGCGATGGGATGCCGTCTGGACCAGATCCATTTGATGAACTTAACGCTTTCCATGCTGATACAACCATATCGTCGGTGATAACAAATTGCAGCCCATGGGCAGAGAGTCGAGGAACATTTCTGGTGGTGGCGTCTATATCCAGCGGGTCGAGGTGTTCGTAAGTGAAAACACTGCTGACTTGAGAGTGGAAAAGGTGTCCATGGTGGAATCAGCTTCTAACGTACCATCAGTTATTGTAGAAGGCAATCCGGATGTCTTTCTTTGATCATTGACATAACGCCAGAAACTACGTGGATTAGACTTGAGGTGGCGTTGCAAACGGTCCTGATAGGTGTTAAACAGGCGGTCATTGAGTTACTTGTAATCATTATTCGCCTTCATATAATTTGCTCTCGTGGAATCCGTGCGATATTTGCTATGCCACCTAAGAGATGCCCGCTTCACCTTTTTTAGATGCTAGAGATCAGCATTTGACCAGGCAGGTTTTGTCGGTTCGTGAGTGGATTCCATTGGAACAAACTGGTTGATGGCACACAGGAGGATTCCAGAAGTGGTCGATGCAGCGAGGTTGGCATCATAATCTCGACGAACTTCGTCCCAATCGACACCTGCGAAGAATTAGTTCATGCCGCTAAAATCGGCTTTATTGAAATCGTTAGAGATACTGTTTGAAGTGCCATGGAAGCGTTGCTGAGGGCATATCTTGAGTTTTAAAAGCACAGGAGGATGGTGCCTACAGATTTAAACGAGTGGCGACAGAGCCTGCATAACCATACATTCCTCGCATAGATCCTTGCTAACGAAGCAAAGGTCAAGCGTGCGATTGTTTTCATTGACAATTCCACCTCGCAAATCCGGATCTTGTTCATCGTTCCATCAGCAGGAAACTGGGACTGGAACATTCTACGGTGTCTCGTGTTTTAAATCGGTACCACAACGTTTGACCCCATCAGTTCAGTTCAAGATGTAAAGAAACTGAATCTAACCAAAACTTTCGTGCAAGATGCGAAAAAACGTGAAGGACTACACGCGTACAAAGTCCAAAAGGCGCCTGATCACGATTGACGGCAGAATACGGTAGGTAAAACACGTGCACGGAAGCTCTATACCCAGATGTTGACGAAACCACATTGCCTCGATATGGATGGTGAGACGCATGTAAAAGTAGACTTCAGGCAGCTTCCGGGACTCCAGTTTTTCACTGCTCATCATGAATTCGATGTCCCTGAGGACGTTAGAAAGCAGAAGATGTCAAAGTTTGCCAAAAAATTATGATTTGGCAAGCAATGTCCTCGTGTGGAAAGCGGAGCACCCCATTTGTGACAACTGGAACGGTCATTGGGAAGGTGTACTTAAAGGAATGTCTCCAAAGCGTCTACTTCCTCTTCTGAGGTCACACGATGGTCCTACGATTTTCTGGTCGGATATAGCTTCGTACCATTACTCGAAAGAGGTTTAGCTGGTACAAGGCTAGGGAGGTCGATTTCGTACCGAAGCATCTCTACCCCCCGAACGCACCGAAACTGCGGCCAATTGAAAAGTACTGGGTCATTATGAAGCAGGCACTTCGAAAGCACCCTAAGGAAGTGAAATCGGAGAAAGATATGTAGAAAAAATGGATTGCCACGCAATAAAAGTTGGTCCAAATGTTGTGCAAGGAAATATTCATAACATGTTTTATTTTACTCCCTGAAAGATTGAAGACAATTGCTTGAACGGGCGAATTTTGCCGAATATTTTTGTGTGTCCCAATTTGATTCCGTACACCTTTTATGTCAGAAAATTAAACGCTGAACACACAGGACCTGTAGTTACGCTTTTTCTCAATTTTATTTTCAGTCGATAAAGTAGATCTATCAGTCGTTCATGAAACCACCAGAGAGACGTTTCTTTTTTCTTGGTAACAAATTATTCGTAGTATTGTTTGTATTGTTGTCGTACAATAAGGGAATGTTCTTTCTGTGCCAACAAATGCTTCGTTTTGTTGACAGTTGCGCGTTATACAAAGGTAGCTTCTTAAAAAGTACAAATCAGTTTCGTAGCAGAAAATAACGAATAGATTTGTTAGTTCTACCTTCGATTTCGTAATATTAACGAAATTAAATTTTCAGTGCAGGTTGTTCAATAAGTTCAAATACAACGTTTCATCGTTGTGTAGGTGTGCACCATGAGCAATTTGTGTAATGGTATTGGTGTCAACTTCAGCCTCTTTTATAGGCTAATCAACGCGCAGGGCGTTGACTTGGTGTCATTTATTGTTTGTTTACTACGCACGAAGAAGGAGCACCGCGACATCGTAATAAAGTAGTTTACGAAAGTTGAGCGACTTTGCGACATATTCCGGCGGTTGATACCCGCCGGGTTGAAGCGGAATTTCATCCATACCACCATCCGTTGGTACCGGAAGACGCGCTCGGCCAAGAATCCTGCGCAATCCGGCGAGGACGCCAGCAGCCAGCAAGGTGGTGAGGTAGCGGGTTCGTCGTAAAATGAACTCCTGGATCCAGAAAACTGCTGCTGACCTAGATGTGTCGATCGGGACTGCTCACACCATCATGACGAAAGACCTGAGGTACAAGCGGTACAAGAAACGCAAGGTTCGTGACACTGATACTTACGCGATGAGAAACTCTTTGTTTTGCAACAACCACTCAATGTCCAAAATGATTGGCTGTGGACGCCGACGTTGTCCAGCATTACCCCGTCCCACTAAGACATCTCGCGGTTCCAGAGCGCTGCATCGGTGATGTGGGCCGTATCCAGGCGTGAGAAGCTACCACTGTTGTTTATCGAGAAAACGTGAAAATGAACGCCGCGTACTATAAGATCGAGGTTCTGGAGAAGGTTGTGGCTCCGGTCTGGGATCTCTACGGGAAGGATTATTACATCTTTCAACAGGACGACGCACGGCCCACACGGCGAATATCGTCAAAGCGTAGTGTCGGGAGATTTTGACTGACTTTCTCGGTAAGACTTTGTGGCTTCCCGGCTCTCCGGCCCTTATGTCCTTTGACTCAGAAAAGAATACCTGATATTTTCATGTTTTTAACACATTTTTAAAGTGCATTCGAACTTGGGGAAGGTAAATCATCAATCCTTCCGGTCTACCTCTAGACATCATGCTGTGAGGTACCCGGTGGGTCTCCACCGATTGCCTGTTGTTCTGCCAAATTTTGAATTTGTCTACAATTTTTGCACTCACCGATTTGATCACGTTCGGCGTGCGTGCAAAGCGCGGACGTCCGCTTTCCGGCTTCCGCTGCTTAGGATCATCCTGCAGAGACTTTTTTATGCAGTAAACTGTTTTCAAATGGCACCCTACCACCTTGGCAATCTCTTTCGGCTTCTTCTGGGCGAGCAACAAACTAGTGATCAATTTTTTCGCGAACACTTTTACGAATTTGCAATAAAACAAATAGAATGTTTGGATGCAGCACTTGAAAGTAAACATAAAAAAATACACTTTTGACAGAAATTAGTCACTAGCAACACGAATTAACCCAATACTCAAGTTTGATTAGATTGCTATTTAGGATGCTCAGCTTGCTTGTTGCAGATGTGAGTTTCAGTAGCAGGATTGTTTAAAAGTAGTTGTATAAATTGGAAGTTTACGGAAAAAAGTGCTTCGAGGATCTGATGCCAACGATTGTGTTGATTCTATCATATTCACTATTTTGTTATAGGGTATAGTGCGTTATGTATAGTATTCGGTAGAAAAAGACCAAGAAACTTGCTGCTAGGTGAGATAGGTCGGTAAATAATTTAAAAACATCCATACTATTAGTTCATGGTGTCGTTGCTTTGTTGCGATCTGCTTTGTTATCGGTTAAAGCGCATTATTTTTTTACTTCGGTTATCTATTGTTCGGTGGCGGAAGTGATCATGTGACCACAGAAAATAAAAACAACAATAGTGCTTCCCGGTGAGGTCTGGAGGTTCGTCGGGTATGGTGAACTGGTGTTGGGGATAATTAGTTATGATATATATTATTCCTCTACCATATTTGTCAAGCCGCCATATCTTGGAGCAGGTGAACTACTAAATGAAAGACCACCATCACACTTTCTGAGTGGTTTATATTTTACTACACTGAAAAGAATAATTAATTTTAATAGGCGCTTGAAATTTCCCCTCATTTACTTCCAAGCCAAAGGAGGCGTAATGGCTGGCCCACAATTGATACGTTGCGGATGCGTTTGCGTGAATTTGACAGTTTTCCCATAGCTTTTCTGTCAAATTTACGTCAACGCATCCGCAACGTATCAATTGTGGGTGACCCTTAAGCAACGAAATCGTTTGCAATCTTGCATGCGCCATACAACAATCGTTACAAACTTTCATACAACAGGCTAGATTCAGGCGTTTAGGCGTTTATGTGCATTAGATACACACTTAAAAATTATGAACTTTACACGAAATGTAATTCATGTTTGTAAAAAGTCTGTGAATGTAAAGAAATATTTTGTGTAAAATTCTGTCTCATGAAACTGACACATACGCAATTCGACGAAAGATGTGTTTGATCGAATTTATTTTCTCGTCTCTTTCAACTCATTCTTATGTTCTAAACGACGGTTAAATGTGTCGGTCTCAGGGGACAGAAATTTACATGACATTTTGGTAGTGTGTAACGTATAAAATTCAGTATTTCTGTAAAGATAGGAAAGACAACAACCTTTTGTATCTTTTCAGAGATCAGGCTGGGCTCTTCAAACTTCCAGGGAAATACAAGGATTCTACTTATATCATTGTTCTTAATTTGGTTTCTTTTCAGGCAACAATAATTTATTTCTGCCAAATGTGGAACAAAATATCTAATATCCTGATTCTGTTTTGTTTTGTTTTATTTTTCGTTATGCTTGTCTCTTTTCGGTCACAACACCTTCTTAACAATCTCCTTCTATCCGTAACCAATTCACGAAAGTTATTGGGACAACGGGGCCCGTTAGAGAAAGTGGCGGCATGCTATTCGGATTAGGCTGTGTAGGTTCTCACTCAGCTAAGGAACAGATCGGTGGGTAGTTGCTTAACAGGGTGGGGGCTGATCAATAACTAGAACAATAACTGTTCCGATGAACACCGCTGGGCGCACCATGAGATCCCTGTCAGAGAATGTGCTAAGGATTCGAAGGAGAATGACAGCAATACTGACAACTGAGGTCAATGAATGGAACTATTTACATAGGAAATTTAATTAGTCTAAAACGTGCAAATGATCTTTGGATGGAATATTAAAAAAGTTCTAATTTAATTAAAATCTATTATAAAATCCAAAATTTGTTAAACATCCAACATAGAATTTGCTCTGAAAGTAAGTGTAAATGCATTTGTTGTATGATTTCTCCTAACACTAACTAAAATCTAAAATAAAAGATCACATCCTTTCAATCAGGTTAGACGCCATATAAATATGTTAATGAAGTAGACATACATAATTGAATTACAGTAAGTCCTATATTTTTCTTATTTTACTTGCTTGAGTCCTAAAATTTATTGAAACAGTTTAGTAAAAATTTAATCTTATTTACAAAACAGGAAACCAAATGTTTGCCATTGTCGGGACTAGGAATCTCTTTACCTCTATAAATCGATTTTTTTTCGTTTGATCTTTTCTGTTCGATTTGAGACAACATCGATTGTTTTAAAGATGAAATCGACGTTTTATTAAAGGGCGATACGGTCAAAATTTGGTCAATATCAACTTGACGTATTTCTTTCAATTTTGCATTTAAAAAACCTGAACACCCCTCATTTTGAAGGTGTGTGTGTGTAGAATGTTGCTTCTATTTTGATTTTGGAATTCACTCTTCAGTTGTCAAAATGCCGTCCAAGCAAGAAGAGCAGCGTATCAAAATTTTGCTCGCGCATCGCGAAAATCCGAGCTACTCGCACGCAAAGTTGGCAAAATCGCTAAAAGTTGCCAAATCAACCGTGACAAATGTAATTAAAGTGTTTGGGGAACGTTTGTCGACAGCCAGGAAGTCTGGATCGGGGGGAAATCGAAAACCGGAAGCCGCTGAGACGACAAAGAGAGTTGCCGGTAGTTTCAAGCGAAACCCTAACCTATCTCTCCGAGATGCCGCAAATAAGCTGGGTGTATCGTCTACAACCGTGCATCGAGCCAAAAAACGAGCCGGACTATCGACTTATAAGAAGGTAGTGACTCCAAATCGCGATGATAAACAAAATACGACAGCCAAGCGCGATCCCGGAGGCTGTACACGACGATGCTGACGAAGTTTGTCTGCGTGGTAATGGACGACGAAACCTACGTCAAAGCCGACTACAAGCAGCTTCCGGGACAGGAGTTTTATACGGCAAAAGGAAGGGAAAGGTAGCAGATATTTTCAAGCACACAGAAACTGTCAAAGTTCGCAAAGAAATATCTGGTTTGGCAAGCCATCTGTACCTGTGGCTGGAAAAGCAGCATTTTCATAGCTTCCGGGACTGTCAACCAAGAAATTTACGTGAAGAGTGTTTGAATAAACGTCTGCTGCCTTTCCTGAAGAAACACGGTTGTTCCGTACTGTTTTGGCCGGATTTGGCATCTTGCCATTACGGTAAAAAAGCCATGGAGTGGTACGCCGCCAACAACGTGCAGGTGGTTCCCAAGGACAAGAACCCTCCCAACACGCCAGAGCTCCGCCCAATTGAGAAATACTGGGCTATTGTCAAGCGGAACCTAAAGAAGACCAAAAAAACTGCTAAGGACGAGCAGCAGTTCAAGGCAAACTGGCTTTCTGCGGCGAAGAAGGTGGACAAGGTGGCTGTACAAAATCTGATGGCAGGGGTCAAGCGTAAGGCCCGGCAATTCGGTTTTGGAAAAGCGGAAGCCTAACTGAATATTTTTCCTGAATTTTATACTAATTGAACTTGAAAAAGAAATTTAATTTGATTTTTTAAATAAACGATTTCATCGATTTACACGCGTTTTGGATTTACACGCGATTACACGCGATTTACACGCGTATCACCCTTTAAATTGAAATCTTTCCACATTAATGGGTGCAAGAGGTCCAGGATAACATTAGGTTATGTCATTTTCTTGCTGAAGTCATTGATTAATATATTCTGCAATTATTGTTTCGTATATATATAGACCCGACATCAACTTGCAAAAACTTGTCGACACATGCGAAAATGTATTGCTGAATGAGATGACTATACTGAAAACTGTCATAATTAATCAAATTACCAAAAACCCAAATAATGTTGTTTTAATATTGTTTTTCAGAAATATTTAAGTGAATGCCATTTTTAAGGTTCCCTCATGTATTTTTCTTATAAATTTCTTTTTTTATACTCGTTTGATCATCCTTTTATTCTTTACGTAAACAGGCTATTCAATAAGTCAAGTCAGGGTAACTTGAAAAAAATATATGGAAACTTGTTTTGGTCGAGTAAAATCTGTATCCACATTAATCCGGACATCTTCAAATCATTGTTACTTTTGAAATATTGCACGTAGGAATGAAAAAATTCACTGTGGTATAGCTGAGAGTCTATGATGAAATAGACTATGATTGATGTTTACATTTCATGTTTAGTATTCAAGATGGTGACGAAAGAAAAACAAGTGCGCGAGTGAATTTTGTACGGGCGTACGGAAAATCCTGACTTGTCAATACTGGACCTAGCAAAAACATTGGATTTGCCTAAATCCACTGTTCACAATGTGCTCAAATCATTTTCGGAAGGTTTGACGGTGGAGAGGAAACCGAAAAGTGACAAAAATATTGGACGCGCCGATACTGTCGTGGACCGAAAGGAGAAAAGGGTAAATCTCAAATCTCTCCATTCGAACGGTGGTTCGTAAAATAGGGATGTCGTCTGGTTTTGTCCAAAAATCAAAACAACGTTTGGGACTTAAGTCGTATAAAGTAAAAACAGTTCCAAATCGCAACGACAAACAGAACTTGGCTGCAAAATCACGGGCTCGACGTTTGTACTGCGAATATTTGACGAAGTTTTTATGCGATGTTCTGGACGATGAAACTTATGTCCTGGATGATTTCAAGCAGCTTCTAGGGCTGACTTTTTATTCTGCTATGGCCAGAAATGCTACAGCTGAGCATTTCAGAACGAAGGTCATCGAAATTTCCCAAAAAATACCTTGTGTGGCAAGCAATTTGCACGTGTGGCAAAAAAAGTAAATCTTTCGTCACTAAAGGCACAATCAACAAGGAGATCTATCAGAAAGAGTATCAGCAGAAGCGAAAAAAGTCACAAAGAAAAACCTTTGTTCTAGCCCGATTTGGCAGCATGCCACTATGCTAAGACTGTGATGGAGTGGTACCAAGCAAATCAAGTGAACATTGTACCAAAAACCTCAAACCCTCCAAATTGCCCAAAGCTACGACCAATTGAGAGATATTGGGCTCTGATGATGCGGAAGCTTTCTGGAAAGAAGCAAAGAATCAAAGACATCAAACACTTCCAGTAAATTTGGACAAAGACGGCTTCTACTATTTCTGAAGAGTCTATACAAACCCTAATGGACGGAGTTAAGCGCAAAGTTCGAAAATTTTATGCAAATACCGATAAACATAGTTTGTCTTCACGAATTGTTAAAACACATCCCTCGAATCTGAAATAAACACTTACGAATGCGAAATTTATGTTCTATTCATGTTTTAAAGAGTCCGGATTATTGCGGATACAGACCTTATAACGAGTTTTAATATTCCTATCGATTGCTGGATTCTTTTAGAAAACGCCTTGGTTTTGATATGCTATCTTCGAACTTGCTCTTGAATAATTTTTTGACTATGATTATAGCAATTCGTTGAACAAAAGGCCTTTTATTAAAATAAATAAGAACGTGGAATACTCCATCTTCCGCCATCAGTTTTTAGAATGCATATATTATTTTAAAAAAATCGTTTTATCCGAAACGACTATTTGCTCTCGATATTATCGTGGATCGATTTTATGGATTTTGAAAAATTGATGCGGCTGCATCGATTTTATTTTTTAAAGTGCCCATTCCTAGTCAGGACTTATCTGCAAGAAGAGAAGGTTTGGAAACTAAAATGTAAAACATTTAACACACAAACTAAAGCTTTGATCAGCTGCTAATGTAGACAGTGATTCCAAAGATTGTTTCCTATATTAATCCAAACTTATTAAACACCCTGAAGATTTAATGAAAAGAATTGTTCTGTTCCAGGATATAACCAAAAGTTCAAAAGCTTGCAAAAAATGCACAACGCAAATGTTGCCATTTTGCAATCACATCTTTAGAAAGCCGCATGTTTCGGAAGAGGAATTTTTGAAATGCTGCATTCTCCAAGTGCGAAAAATGAAACAGAATCATGCAATATCGCAAAACTATATTCCTTTTTTATTTTGGGTGAACTTTAAAGTTGGGTGAATGCTATGTTTACATAGTCATCTACATGGCAGAGTTTTATTATGCCATTCTCAATCACAGTTTCTACTTTTTTAGCTGCTAACATCTATGTGTTAATCGGTTCTATCCCTCTTATTTTAGTTTTAAGATAACTGATGTATATAACTATGAAAACATGGCTCTGTAAAGTTAATTCGATTGAAACTGTACAAATAAATTATTTATAAAAAAAAACATCTATACGCTATTAAACACCATATTTGACATAAAAAAGAGAAGCTGTGCTGCTTGAAAAATCACATTCGTTACCATTCCCTCCCCCACCGCGGAAGAACTGGACATCAAACTTTTCTATAACTGACAAGTTTCGAAACTTAATTCAATCTATCATGCTTCTCTGTAGGCGAGCATCTACCGCTTACGTTGCATCTCAGAAGAACATCTGATGTATCTTCCTCCACTCCATTACTAATTATTATTATTGCATTACCGGTACTGACTCAGACGGATCCGCTTCACTTTCCCCCAAGAGATTCGAAGAAAGTTCATAATTTGATTCGCAAGTTTGGCGAAGTATTTCCCTCTACCAGATTTGCTCGAGTGCTTCTTTAAGAAGTAGGTATCACTACCATAACTATGCGGCCAGTTTCGTAAATGATAAAGTGCGGTTGGTTGGTTGGACTGAAACGACGAGGAGAAAATTTTCTTTAGTATCTGTGCCGTCCATAATCTGTAATCACAAAGTGTGAAATTTGACGGAGCAAACAATGAGAAGTAATGGTGGAAACCCAATAACTAACTGAGCTCGTTGTCTTATGCTCAGACAAGAAAATCACGAAAGGAAGCCCAGCATCGTTCATAGTTTGATTGGAACAACCTTGACTGCGGGGTGGCGTGGAAATGATTCAGGTAATAAAATTTTCAGAGAAAACGCCGGGTAGTAAATTGTGCCTTTCCTTCTCGAGGAAATAGCTATTTCCTTGCAGAATTACAAAGAAAATCATTACCAATCAGTGCCAAGCGAATGAACGTACTAAGTATTTGGGTGGGAAATTTATCAGAAGTGTACCGTCACATGCAGACGACACAGACGTCGGAGGTGAATTGACTTTCTTTACGATTCAACTGTAATTGATTGCGTCACTTCAATGGTAATCCAAACTGAATAAGGTATTTTCCCCGTAGCAGAGTCGAATGGAATTTTTGCCAAACCGCACCGCAGAAACCGCTTTGTGTTATTGGTACCTAGGAGGTGAAGACAAGCGAAGCATTATTCTCACTTTTCTTCTGAGAAAAACCGAATGGCGAAAGCCTGACACCATTAGCACTTAAAGACTATCTGTGGCAAAAAAGGGGGTATTCCCTGCTGGTGGGTGTGATGTTGAAGACGGAAATGTGTGTAGCTTGCTAGTATAGGGGAATAATTTTATGAGGAAGAAAATTGTGGCAGAGTAAATATTTGATCAGTGGATTGATTCAATTAATGGCAGTTTCTTGCTCACATGTGCGCCTGGGTGTTCAGAAAGTCGAGCAGGAGAGTGCTACTCTTTCGATGTCTCCAGCTAACCTAAATGGATAGAATGGTTCAAGTTTACGTCGTCGGGTAGAATTCTCAAATTGAGTTTATCTATCCACTCACCAGAGGGAATTGATCCTCCACTACATATTTGATCACAGACGTGTGCATAATGTGCTGAGAGCCATTACCGATTAGGTGCTTTTATGAAAGGCAATATTCATAAACATAGTTCGGTTGTGTTTAACCAGATGGTGGAAAATTTAGAAGCATACGGCTTGCGTGCTTGAAGGCTTTGTATTTTCTATGCTGAAACTAATCGGTCCAAAGCCGAAAAAATTTCTTCAAGCTTTGAGATTTAACAGAACAGAGAATTTTCTGAATTGCATTTCGGTAAGCTGATTTCTCGCTAAAACAACATTGGTCCCATTATCATTCGTGAAATAAACTGTTTCAATACCGATATAAATCTCTTCGTAGATAAATCTGCCACCAAACAAACAGCCCTTATGACCCAGCTGACGTGCAACTTTCCTGCGTTCCCAGGTTTCTAGATGGGGATGACTTTGGCTGACTTTCAACACGAGGGAAAGTAGCCAAGTCGCAGCCATTGGTAGAAAATCAACGCCAGATAAACGTAGAACTGGGTGCTCAATTGCTTGAGCTCCAAGTTCATGATGTTATCGAAACCTGGGGCCTTTATGTTTTTAGACGTTTTGATATAGGCCAATAATTCGTCAGTTGAGATTTCCAACTCTTCCGAGAAGTCATTGGGACTTAGATGGATGTTCTTTACAAGCTCGCTAACGGCAGCTTCGTGTGGACTGACGATGTTTAGTCTAAGATTGTGGGAGCTGACGAAGTGTCGACCTATCTCAACAGTCTTCTCTGCAGGAGCTATTAAGCTATCCTTGGAGCAAGTGCTGTCAAGTGAGATCAACGGTGGTATGGGTCTTGGTTTAGTTTTTAAAATTTTTGTCAACTTCCAGAACGGCTTTACACAATCTGGGCGAGAGCGGATCTTGTCGGCAAAATTTGTATTCCTAAGGTCCACCATTCTGGCCTTGATAATTTTCGTCACTCGATTACAGTGACTTTTTAGCGTTGGCAAACCAGTTCGCTGGTGTCACTTTCGAATGGCATTGCGTAATTGTATTAAATCTTAAGTGGGTCTATCAATGGGTACAGAGTTGTGTCGTGATTTTCGGTCGTTTGAACCCTAGGTGCACTTTGTTGATGATCCTCCATGGCGCCTCCTCTAAACGCTCAGCTGGTTGCTGCTTTTGTTGCTGTTGCTGTCGGCCGGTTCTCGCCCACTCGGTTGGTTGGTTGGTAGAAAGCACGGATGACCAAACTGAGGGACAACTCAAAACCTCAGCTAGTCGCTGCTGTTGTAGCTACTGTTCTCGCTGTGTTGGCTGCTGGTTTGCTTCAAATTAGTTATGACCGTTCGTTATTACGTTCGTTCGATGAATGACCCACATGAGCCGGTACTGCTGCTTTTATATGCTCGCTGATCTCGTTGTCCGTTTTGCTGTTCACTGATTCTATAACATGTATCTTTCAAATGAAAAATAAATGCCATGATTTGGTAGATTTGTTTTGCTGTAATCCCATTTTGTTTAAGTGACACCTATTGTGAGACACCCTGTACATAGTTAAATGTTTATATTGAAAAAGTGTTAAGTGGAAATGTATGAGTATGTGGTTGTAAATTTTTCAAAGGACTTATTCAAACCAAATCCTATATAACAAAATATATATTTTATGAATTTTGATGTTTTGAAATAGAATGGCCGATTGATTACAGATGAAAATCATTTAAGTGTGATAAAGTAGTATTATTTTAAATTGCTTTGTAAAATATACTGCTGATTTTAACTTATATAGCTTTAAACGGATTGCCTAAAGAGATAATTAAAACAAGAATCCTTAATGATGAGACGAAATTTCATTCACGAATAGACTCTACATGGTACTTATAGATCAACTTTACATCCATACTCGTAGAATGTTTTCGGTTTAATAACGTGAATTTGCACGTGAATCAAGCAATTAAGTCACCTCAAATGCAACATAAATGCCGCTTTTGGCCCAATATTCGGCTGCTTTACTGCAATGCTATGATAATGCTTCAATAATGCTACTTTGCATTCGAATTGCTTATTACAGGCATAAATGCTTGTTGCCTGCTTGTAGCATCTGAAATTCAACTTTACAACAGATAGCATTCAAGATGCTGATAAAATGCTATTATATGCTCGTAGCATCTGATATGAAGATTTAGAGTTGATTTACTGCATATGCTAATGCTTATTGGTGACCTGTGTCGTCACTCTCAGCATTTCCTTGTCGGTTATCCACGGAAACAGGTAGCAGATGGTATCTCATAAGTGTACAAAGGCAAGGTATCCGTCGTAAAAATGCACGCCCATCCAGAATTAGCGGTGATTTCTGGAAATAAAAATTCTCTTCCTAGAGGCCACCAAAATGAGTTAGACTAGAGGGTCTAAAATGCCACTGTATGCCCTCTGAATTGTATTCCTTCGAAACCTTACCTCGTTATTCTCATCTTCAGTCAAACTAAAGAAATGAAACCATCTTAAGGGCGATCTAGTAAACACGGTTAGTCGCTTGGATAAAGCCTTCTGTTCTTCAGAAAACAGCTAGCTAAATAAGTACTTACTCGGCTCTCTTGGATTTCAGCAATTGTTAAAAATTCAGTGATCTATCTCGTATCTCTTGGAAGTGACTCGGTTTGATTCCCTGTCTAGTCTACAGTATGTCCCATAAAAAATGCGAAAGTTTTCAAGACTTATTTTTGGGTAGCTTTAACCATTATTTTTACTGTTTTGATACGTGTGTGTAATCATCTAACTGTTTACTCTGAGACGTTGTAAACAAAACAGTGGTTCGCGGGAAACATAGTGGAGAAAAATGTACGCAAAGGAGGTTGTGACAAGTTTGCTGCTCGCTCAAAAGCTCGTAAAATAAATTGCAACGATTGTGGGATGCCACCTGGCTACCGTTTACCATATCCAATTTCCACTCCTTGATGGACCACGTCCACCGAAGCCGGGAAGTGGCCGTCCACTCATCATCAGATCAGTGAGAGACAAAGTAAGGTGAAATCCTATCAGATCCATTCGGAAATTGGCTAAGGAAGCCGATATTTTAAAAACAACCATGTAACGGTTGGTCAAGATGACTTGAAATGTTCGTCCAGGGCAAGAGTGGCGCTTTACTCTTGTAACGGACCGAATCAAACAACCGAATCGGCTAGAGCGCTTGAAACGTTTGGTGTCAGCACTAAAAAAGAAGCATACCATCATCGTACTCTCCGATCACCATTGATGCAGTTTCTAACATACGTACAAGCAGGTTTATTCGTGTGATACCTCAAAAAGGACTCAAGCGTGGCTGAAGGAATACATGGAATTTTGGCCAAACGACATTTGGCCTCCTAGTAGCCCGGACTTGAATCCTTTGGATTACTCAATATGCACATATGTTCAGGCTAAGGCCTGTGAACGTTCTCACCCCAGTGTTGGCGCATTGAAAACTTCCATTACCAAGGCATGGAACTCGATGACTGACTCATACATTGAGTAGATATGCTCTCGATTCCGTCCCCGTTTAGAAAAGCTCGATCGATAAAAATGGTGGATATATTGAGTAATGTAATCATGAAAGGCTTCATAAACGATTTCCTTAATAAAATTATGATTTTTTTTTTTCATTTTCTTTGAAAAAAAAAACTTATTTGAAACTGTATTTTCGCATTTTTTAAGAGACTACTGTACCAACAACCTCAGCCGCTCCATTTGGATGATTGATAATGTTGTCAATTTGTTTTTCTTCACACTGGGGTTGCTACGATTGGTGATATACAGGTGCATTCACCATCTAGTGACAGTGTAATCTCATACAGTATCACTAAAATCTGTCTTTTTACCCTTCTTACATCAATAGAAGGGTATTAAGATCGCTTTAAAACTCGACTTTTTATCCGAGGCCCACAGGGCCGAGTGTCATATACCATTCGACTCAGCTCGACGAACTGAGCACATGTGTGTGTGAGTGTGTGCGTTACAAATAATGTCACATCGGTTTCTCGGCCATCTGTAAACCGATTTCAGTTCGGCACGGCTAATGGAAGCTACAACATTCCCATAGAACGCTATTGATTTTTTTTTTCTTTCGGACATTTCGTTACGAAGATATGAACGAAACAGTACTTGAAGGCCTATTATAATAGTAATCAAACAGTTTAGTCTCCGATTACATACTGAGCTATTTTTTTAATAACTGGTCAAAATTTCAATATTATTGGATAATCCTTCATGGAGATATGACCAAAACAATACTTGAGACCACATAATTGTGAGATGAAAATATACTCGTTGCAGTACAAAACCAAACAGGACCAATCACACCAATCGATGCCGCTTGCATTCTATTGTGTCGCATCTGTTGCGTTGTATAGCACATACAGCGGACTAGCCACACTATGCGACTCTATTGAATTAGAGCAGCATCGATTGGCTCGAGTGGTCTGGTTTTGAGATGCAACGAGTATATTCAAAAATTAGTCTGCGTTTACTATAAGGGAACGTCCATTAATTACGTCACGCAAAAATTGACTTATATATATAACCCCCCCCCCCTTGTCACGTTTTTTGTATGGGCCTTCAAATTTTTTTGTATGGATCGTCACGTTTTCTCAAACCCCCCCTCCCCCCCCCTACTGCGTGACGTAATTAATGGACCTTCCCTAACCAATTTTCAACGAAAATGTACTTATTAAGCTTATTGAATCATTTTATGGACTGATTTTATGAAATTTCTAATATTTATGTAATTTCCCCTTTTATATAACTAACATAAACAGGTCATTAAAGACTATTAATGGTAATATTTTAATCACATCGCTGAACAATACGCTCAGGATTGATAAATAGTTCATTTTATAAACTGAATGTTTGGCATATTGAATATCTCTGAATCTTCTTGGAATTTCTGATGAAAATATGTATCCAGTACAATATTGCCCACATTTTAATTCTGGTGAAGTGTAAGAAGGGTTCAGTCTCACCATCGGTGGATTAATGCGGGTTTTTTTTAATGCATACGGTAATTGTTATAAAACAAGAAGGACATCTACAAAATGTGTAAATTTGAAAATGTCAAGACTCTTTAGTAAATAAAAGATTCTAAAGAATTTTTGTGACAATACAGACAGAAGAAGTTAATGCATAAGGCTCTCAAACCTAATGTATTAGAGAGTACGGGCTAACCTTATTGTTAAAAGAATAGTTGCTAATGTCACCAGAATTAACCGAATCCAATAAACCTTTTATTACCG
Organism: Aedes japonicus; assembly: GCA_034211315.2. NCBI lineage: Eukaryota > Metazoa > Arthropoda > Insecta > Diptera > Culicidae > Aedes > Aedes japonicus. The sequence goes on along the minus strand of JASCZW010001895.1, from coordinate 65,254 downwards.
TATGTAACAAAAATGTTATAAATTCCATAAAAGAGCAACATAATTAAATAATTGTTGAAGTATAGGCTTCGAAACTTACATTTAGTAACTTGTGCTTTAGGACTTGTGCTAACCTAACCTCAGGTGCAGCTCTAGCCGTTGCAAATTAGTGTTTAATATACATAACTTTGAATTGAAATGTAACGAATTCTGTTCTTACAAGTCACTTAGTTAGTGTGTTGATTTAGTAGTGGTTCCTGGTTTGTTTTTATAGTTGTCGTTCGTTTTTAGTTCAAAGTTGTAATTTCAAGCTATCATAATAACAGTAGTCAATAAACAAACTTGTATCATAGAGAATATTCGTCTCACCTTATTGCTATCTTAGCATAAATGGTATCAACTAATTTTCAATATTTAATCGTTGAATTGTATTTGCCTATATAAATCACTAATAACTATGAACTTTTAGATCGTAAACTAGTGTATAGAGCGAACGAAATCTTCTGGTTATTCAATTACAATTCGCCTACATCAACCTACGTGACAGCTCACGACCGTGGCTTTGTGCTCATTACTCAATCGATGACAGGCGTCGTCGTAGACCTGTGATTGACAGCGATACGAGAGGTTCGCCGAATCGACGGGCGTACTAACACTTATTTCCACGAAATCACCATTCCTAACCTTTCTCTCAAACCTCCTCAAACCTCATTACTCTCTCCTAACCTATAATCTCGCAACGAAAGGATTCGAAATAATTGGTTTTGCCGATGACATAGTAATTATAGTTCGTGGGAAATATGAACATGTTATCAGAGATAGATTACAATATGCTCTCCATTCAACTATAGCATGGTGTAAAGATAAGGGGTTGTCCATAAACCCTCACACGACTACTATTATTCCATTTACACATAGAAGGAAATATACTATCCCAGATCTGTACTTGGAAGGAACTCAAATAGTCCTCTCTCAAAAGGTCAAATATCTGGGGATTATTCTTGATAGCAAACTTAATTGGAACTTACATTTAGATCATATTATAAGCAAAGCTACAACTGCCTTATGGCTAAGTAAGAAAACATTTGGGAAAAAATGGGGACTGAAACCTAAAATGATTCATTAGATCTATGCGGCTATAATAAGACCCAGAATAACATATGTATCATTAGTTTGGTGGCCAAAAACTAAAGTTAAGCATGCTCTGAAAAAGTTGGAAAAGCTGCAAAGACTAGCTACAATCTCTATCTCAGGAGCAATTCGTAGTACGCCTTCTAAAGCACTTGATACAGTTTTAATAATTTTGAACGACTATTTAATGTGGCCGAGCCAAACCGTATTGAATGGGAATCCCGGGGACTTAATATTGAACCAGGTTCGGTGATTTTTTACACTGATGGTTCCAAAATAAACAACAGGGTTGGGGCAGGGGTAACGGGCCCTGGAGTTAGTATATCAATATCTACGGGTAAATGGCCAACTGTCTTTAAAGCAGAAATACAGGCAATTATTGAATGTGCTACGATTTGCTCACAGCGTAATTATAGACGTGCAAATATATGTATTTGCTGCCTTATAAGCAGTAAAGTCAGTTACCTGTATTTCAAAATTGGTATGGGAATGTATCCAATTGCTACAGCGGTTGACTAAAAATAGTTCAGTGAATCTATTTTGGGTACCCGGGCACTGTGGAGTCGAAGGTAACGAAAAAGCAGATTTCATTTTTTTTATAAAGGTTTAATACAACCTTCAGATGTATGGTTGAACTCTCCCAGTAAGGCTATACACTGTATTCGTTCTATGATACCTTACTGGGACAATGCCTATAGTCAGCAAGTGGAAATCACCCAATCCAATAGTGATATGACACCCTGAGATATGGCGTAAATAAAATAAAATAGGGGCTCACCACAATAGATGAAAACACTGATCGCAGTGGAATATGTACCCAGCCGGAAAAAAAAACCTATAATCTCTATGCAATTGTTTGGCAAAAACCTACAATACTAACAAATACAGACCTTATTCAATGTTCCTTACAGACATTTTGAAAAACTATCTGGCATCCCTGCGAATAATTAAGCTTAGGACCGAGGTTGGGACCGGTGTACTAGTACTTCCTGAGCCAAACAATATATTCATTTTCTTCATCACTTTCCAGCCGCTACTTTTATCTAGCACTGTCATATTAGCATAAAGCCTAACCTAAGTAAATTTCTGAAAACGCACAATCACAATATGACAGCAAAAATGAATCATCCACATAGACGGAGGACTAAACGTACTAGAACACTTGGACTACACGGTAAATCTGTAAAACTCATTTTACAACTATTTCTTGCACATTTTCAAGATTATAGTTGATTCGTCAAAAAGTGACTATTTTTCATTCACGAATGAAGAGTACGTTTTACTCCTATCTAAGTATGTCAATGGCGACAAAAAATGCTTAAAAAGTAGGCATCACTGAGAAAAAAAACTCTGCCAGACGCTCAGCTGACGCCATTTTCAAATTAGCATTTATTTGGCAAGTACCGTGTTTAAGTTCCATAATTGGTTTAGAATGTCACAATATAGAAAACGAAGGAATTGTGCAATACGTTCTCAATAAATAAACATGGCTGCGTAATTTATTCTTCTCTTTTTCACTTTCGAACTTGAATAACGGAAACGGAATAAAATATTTAGAAACATCGAATCGTTCAAATAATTTTTGAAGTAGTAAGCCTTGAGGGACGAAAACGGAGGGCCACTTCCCTTCCATGCGAAGAGATAGGGTTTATCAATGAAATTTTCTTATCGATCCATCTACCACAAAAAATACAATAATCTGCACTGCTATCATAGACTAACTCTAAGACCAGTAGGTCCCATACAAAAACGATTTTTTTCTTGGCTCAGTCAGTACTAGAACATCGTCCCAAGCTCGGTTCCAAGCTCAATAATGCACCCCTTATAATGAACTCACATGAACACACTCTCAAATACTCTGTCAAAATAACACAGCAAATCAAAACAAAGGCGCAAATATGTATAACAAGGTCCTGGCTTCAAGGTGTAATTCGGACCAAGGGGTTCTACAACAGTGAACCAATTTCAAATCGCTAGTTACATATTGATTGTTGCTGCTATTGTCACCATGAAAATTACCGTCAGAGCGTTTTCATTCATTGCTATTCAGTCACAACGAAAATCAAGTTTCATGACAATACAAATTAACCATAGTATAGTGGTTGCTGAGTATTTTAACCAAGAAGCAATCAACGTTATCCATAAACTAAACCATAAATATAAGCTTTAAAAAATAAAAACCTTCGTATCAAAATACGAATAAACTCACTAATTAGGTACAGCAAGACACAGTATGTAAAAAAAATTTATCCACCTCTTCTCACTTGGCAAATTTGCTTCAAATAATCCACCAAAACATTAAAAAACGATTTTTAATATTAAGTTTATTTCTCAAGAGATAAAAAGAAAGTCAAATAACGATAATTTGATGTAAAAGCACGAACTGCTCGTGTCTGAGACCAAATATATAAGAAAACGATAAAAAATAATGCAAAAAAAGAATATCCACCATAATCCTGAAAATCATTCAATATTTCGTGTGACCTCCCTTGGCTTCAAGAGCAGCTTGACATCGTCGTGGCATTGACTGGACAAGCTTAGCAGTCGTTTCTGGTGCGATTTTGTCCCATTCAGTTACAACAACTTGCCGTAATTGCTGAATGCTTGATGGTTTGTGTTCCTGAACCTTAATTTTCAAAATAGACCAGAGATGTTCTATTGGATTAAGGTCAGAAGACTGTGCTGGCCACTCTAAAACATTGATTTTCTTTTCCTTAAAACATTGGAATACCAGCTTCGATGTGTGCTTTGGATCTTCATCTTGCTGGAACGTATATCTCCGGCCCAGCTGCAGTTTTTGTGCACTTGCTGAAAGTTTTCGTTTCAGTATGTCCAGATAAACCTCCTTTGTCATTATTCCGTCAATGAATTCGAGTTCTCCAACGCCAGACGAAGCCATCTAGCCCCAAACCATGACTCTACCTGCACAGAAAATGATAAAAGCTAGTTAAGTTATTTGAAAATAAATGATGTTGCAATAACTTACCTCCACCATGTTTGACTGTAGGCTTTAAACACTGGGTTCTCAGACTTTCACCGGTTCTGCGCCATTTTCGTGTGATACCATCAGACCCAAATAGCATTATTTTAGTCGCGTCTTACCAAATGACCTTTCTCCAATCATCGACTGTCCATGTAATATGATTTCGAGCCCACTTCAATGGTTTTTTAATTTTTTTCGCTGACAACCATGGTTTCTTAATTGCCACTCTACCCTTCAGACCTTGTAGATGCAATCGATTTCGGATTGTTTGAGGTGTCACATGGATAGAAAATTCACTCTCAACTTGCTTTGCAATTTTTGGAGCTGAAAACCTCGATCTTGTTCCGTCTTTCTGACGATAGCCCTGTCAATCCGGGAACTTGTCTTCGCCGGTCGCCCTGATTGCTTTTCTGGTATGAAAGAACCACCGGCAACCGTATCTTTACGTATCTGAACGATATTAGCAATTTGACGGAAGCTTTGACCGCACTTGTGATGCTCTATGATAAGTTCTCGGATACTCAGCTAAATTTGTGCATTTTTAGGCATTTCGAAACACGAGAACTCAAATTTGAATCACGAAAGCTTCTACATTACGAAAGGATAACTGTATGCAATGTTTACATTTGAAAAAGTGACAGGAACCACTCAATACACGGCAAAATGGTACTAAGCATGTTTGGGTGGATAAACTTTTTTTGCATGTTTTACTTCCCTTTTCTGTTGATCTTGGCAAAGATTTTCAAGAGCAAGATTAATTCAAGTATATTTAATGGTATAATGATAGGTACTATATAATGGACCAAACGCATAACAACACTAATTTTATCAACTAATATTTGAATCGATAACAGGAAAATTGTAAATTTGAAGCAGGGGTGGATATACTTATTTTACATACTGTAAGTCCAAAGTGAGTATAAAAAATATCTCTTTTCTTATACTAGACAGAAATACTGCGTAAAACACATAATACGTAAAATAATACTCAATACTCCATTAAATAAACGCACACGAAATAGCTGAAATATTTTAACAAATATACAAAATGCACCTTTTTAAAACCGATAGTAAATCTAAGATCTAAATCTAAATGATAAAAATCCTTTTTATCAAAACATCTTATTTCATTACAATTTGTTGTAATTAATCGATATTTTTGGACAAAGAGAAAAATCTATTAAATTTATCTTATGAAAAGTAAATTTTGATTTTTAAATACAAAACTGGAAAGTCAAAACTGGAGGGAAAAAAACTATAAAGAACTGCATACACTCCAAGAAATAGATGCAGAAATGTTTACATTATCACATGCATAGCGACAATGACATATCTCGCTCTATTATTACTTCTTTTCATTGACAGAAGTCTAATTATGCAAAAAAAAAACAATAATTTACAGACTTTTTCAGACTTTCCCAGACATTTAAAATTTTTATCGCAGACATTTGAAAAAAAAATATCTGGCATCCCTGCTTATAAATAATTATGTTATGAAGTTGAATATTTCAATTCATCAATATTACTTCCCATCACGATAATTGTAATCTACCGTCAAACAATACCCAAATTCTGTGTTTAAATACAGTGAATATAAATATGGAACTAACCCGTGCAGTACTCTTGGTTCGAAAACCATCACCCTCCAATGCAACGTCAAACATCAAACACGACAATCCATCATCATCATCAAGAGTGTCTCTGAAACTTGGACGACACACATCACTCGATCCATCGTGGCTATGACAAATCGCGTCAGTTTTTCTGAAAATCCATATCTAGATCGATAAAAAGACAATATGTACCACTGTACATCGTATTGAATTTCCATACGAAATAAATTCTGAATACTGAATGAATTTATCGTAGGAAATTCAAAAAATGATTCTCCGCATGATTTGCTTTGTTAGCACTCAATTGAGGTTAATTACAACGCATTATTTATATCAAAGTGAAACTGACAACCTCCGGCCATAAACATATTAACACTATTCGATGCCACCAACACTAATTAAACATAATCAGTATGAAACCTAATACATTACCAGCTAATTCAATGAGCAGCGCCCGATTCAGATGCTAACCGTTTCCGTTCTCTGTTCCCTCCAATTGCAGAAAATCCCGTACAAAGACGAAGTCCTCGACTCGTGTTCGTTCCTCGATAACGGACAGTTTTCCCGTGCTGCCTTTCACATCGCATTCTTCTCCAGCTCCTACGTCGTTCCGCTGGTGCTGATTAGCGTCCTGTACATGTGCATGCTGTCACGACTGTGGCGGAGTTCCGTCGGTGGACGTTCCGCCGAGTCCAAAAAGAGCAAAAAACGCGTCACCCGGCTGGTGGTGGTCGTCGTCGCTGCCTTCGCCTCGCTGTGGTTTCCCATACAGGTGAGCTTAACGAAACCAGACACACGTGCAGACCAGTACATTCTTTTCCAGCTCACTGTTAATTGGCCGCAAAGGTTAATTGAATTCGATGATCGGTCAGGTTTCTGGCCATAGGATGCCACTTTGGTAATTCCAGATGGCTATCAGCGTAGAGATGAGTAATGAGCTATGTAGAATCTCCACCCAACAAGAACGTACCTAATCCATTACAAACCACCGTTAATTTAATTAGTCCAAGTACCCTGCTGACTTCAGAATTCCATTTGCATTATGCAATTGGTTTGCCCATGGACTGTAATGCCGTATGCAAATGGTTGAGGTTATCAGACCATGCTATATGGAATAATCCACCTCATGGATAGGACGATTCGTTCGACTACACGGGATGGATCATTGGAATTCTCCACCGGCAATCACTTTCGGCTAAAATTTATGCGTGAGTGCATTTTATTAATTGGTTATTGAGCCGAGCGAATCGTTTCATCGGCGCTAAAATATGCATATCCGGAATTATTTGAAAGCTTTATTCGTTTGATTTGAATGTTGTTTTGCATAGTCTTCAGATAAGCTGAGGCTATCGTTACTGGATGAATTAATTTTAACACAAACGGTAGATTGATTTTTGTACAAAATGAACCAAAGGGTCTTTTTCTGACGTGAACCAATGCCCATTTTAAGCCTGAGGGGTACGTTTCAACCTGAGGTGCAGCAAATCACTGAATGTGCTATTTTGAGGTGCATGCAGGAAGAGAGAAAAAAATTGATGATATTGTTTTGGATGTTTTTTTTGTGACATGCAAGAAATGTAAGAAATAATTTTCCGAAACTTCCGTATTTTTTTTCGAAAACTTCCGTAATTTAAAATGATTGCAAACAACATTCCCAACTATAAGGATTATGTGTCTTGTGAAAGTATTTTATTATCTCAAGCAGCAAAATATAAACTGTTAGAGTGTATTTTAACAATTAACGAAAAAGCAAATTGTGGAACACCTTGTTGATTTATTATTATCGTTACAGTTTTGAAACTTGAGAAACGGTGGAAGGAGGATAACGCATCAAGGATTCATTTCAGTGTACAACTTTTGACATTATGTATCATACCATGAAACCGATTTTCGTTTATGCATTGTGACAGTTTCAAACTGTACAGGTACAACATCTTATTTACAAGCGTTAAGTATATCGCTTATCCCTTGCGAAGATCGCAGCAAGCCGAGCTTTTGAATTGACGTTTTATTTTGCTCCGTTAATTTCTAGAAAACAAACATTGTATACATTATTCGATACAAACTATTCAAATCAAACATTGATTAATTGATTTGAAATGACAAGTAAGTGACTGTGCGAAGAGCGCTTCCAGCGAATCTGTTTTTTCATAAGATGTGTTAACGTTTGTTTCGGTTACCGTTCGAGAAGCTGTGTTGGGACGAAACTGCAATGGAAGCTTAATCAATTGCCTCGCTGCACAGTGATCGGAAAAGCCTTTTTTCACGGCGAAATCAATAACTCCTAAGGGTTACGTTTCCGAATCATGGTGTCTTCTACAAAGTTGTATCTGAACAAGTTGTCCATCTTGTGATGATAATTTGGTACTTCCAAACTTTACCGCTAGGGCTGTTGCTAACTTTTGTCAAAAGCAAGTTTGTAGGGAATATAATTTTAAGCAAGTTTGCTCAAGACACAATTTTTCTATCTCTTCATTCGACCATGATAGAGCTATATTTCTGCTTTATAACAGGGTGTCTCTAAAATACGAGTTTTTTTTTATTGCAACTTTTTTGTTTCTGTTCATTCATGACGCTTCAGGCTGTTCATTCATGACTGAAGCGTCTGGGGCTTGTGCACTGCTTTAGTTCGGTGCTATTTTGCGGATGTACATTGGGGTGTCCCTAAAAAATCAGTTTTTTCATTCTAACTTTTTAGTTTCAATTCTTAGGAAAAAATAATCTTCAGGCGAAGGGTAGAGAAAAATATGATGCAAGTTTTTGTTGAGCTAAGTGTATAAGTATATTATATTGTTCAAAAGTTAGGGGTAATTTTAACGAAAAATATGTACGATTTTAAGCAGTCCCTGCTCGTGTGCCCCAGGAGTACCCGGGCTCATTTATAAAGCATTATGTTCCTTGATACTCATTTAATTAAGAATTTGATGATTTTCTGGCCAACTCTCGCCTAAACAATCAAAAGGCCGAAAAGAAAAAACGCATTTTTTTAGTTAAAATTACTCGTAATTTTTGAATATAAAGCAGAGAACATGATGGCGTCAATCTGGAACCCAAAAATATTTGTTGGAAGGTGATTTTTGACATCATAAGCAAGATGCTCGCTACGTCTTTCGTTACATTTCAGCGGCTGTGATTTACAATTATTCGGAGCTCTTTCCATTATGTCATCCTGTTGATCAAATTCGATTTGTTGCTTCTTAAGAAACAGCTTGATTGTTCGGTTTTGCTCAGGTTTTGTGCGTTGTCAGAAGCTGTAATCGCTCAATAGTGTTGTATTTTACTTAATGCAAAGTTCCGTTACTTTGTTTACCTTTAAATGCTTAGATGATATTTTTTACCTGCCAGAGAGCTACTCATGGCCCTAGAACTAAATATGAGCGATATTGGGCTAGGACTAAATGTAATACTTAAGTCTCGACAGTTTGACGAGAAATGGAGCATCACTTGAACTTCTTAGACTAGATTCTCCCAACGACTATTTTTTAAATATACTTTATTTATTCTTTTCGCTTTTTTGTAGAAGCTGCGTTGGTGGACTCTGTAGGACGCGTTTTTTCCCTATGGCATTACTTCGTGGAGGGTCTTGGCCATTTGGCTACAATAGAGCCATTTAGCTCCTACTCCTTTGCACAACCATTTTGCTCTCGCCTTACTTGGTTAAGCCATTTCACTCCTACCCTCAACGCTATCGAATTGAGTAGTCCCCGACATCGGATCTACCTTTCTTCGACGGAGGATTACCTGCCTAAGGACCTCAAAAGCAAACGACGGTAAGCCATTTTGCTCTAACACCTGACTACGAAACTACCATACAACATCACCCGAGATCGATACCCGCTACTCCACTCAACCACTCGCTTCTTGATTCTCCCGCCATTTTCGCTGCAGAGCCGACATGATTTGCGTTTGATCGCATTCCAAACACTTTAGTCACGACACATTCTATAGACGACGTTAACTGGGCTGGTATTTGCCCTACTGATGGCAAGCATCTCGATTCGCAATGTTCCAAATCATGGTCAGTCAAAGACCACGTGCTTCCACACAAAAGGGTAACGCTGCGTGTCCGAATCGATGCAAATATTTCCTGAAGGAACCATGGCCAGACAGAAACTGTGTAAAGTAGAAGTTTACCTCTGCGTGCTTCCTTTTCATTCAGATCGACAAATCCAGTATGAGCACGAGCGCCCATCGACCGTTCACCCACGTGTCCCAATCTCGTTGCCATTAAGTTATCGACTCCACTTTCACCAGCTTCCGAACTCCTCTGATATTTCTCCGCTGATAACATTCACTGTCCTGAATCCTAGAGGGTTTGAGCTGTTTAGTGGAATACTTGTAACTATAAATTAGAAGAAAAGTTAGTAATCTCCATTTAATTCCAACTACCTTTGCTTATCATCGACAGATACGCGTATTTCGTCTACAATGTGCAGACTTCTTCAGTGTCTCGTACTAATAACTCGACCAGTCGAGTTATTAGTACGAGACACTGAAGAAGTCTGCACATTGTAGACGAAATACGCGTATCTGTCGAAGATAAGCAAAGGTAGTTGGAATTAAATGGAGATTACTAACTTTTCTTCTAATTTATAGTTATTCACTGTCCTCCTCTCGAGTGATGCCAATCGGGATATTCCCGATCCGGCAATGACGCAAACTTCCTCCGATGAAGTAGTTCGGTACGCACTCGCGACTCGCATGACCATGAGCCTGAACGTACTGTTCAGCTTTGCCCGGTTTCGTTTGGTTTCCAGCGCTGCGACCCAGGCGGGATCTCCGTATCTTAGTATCGATGATGATACACTAGCCAGTAGATGCCGCTTACTACTTCTTGGTCCGTAACTATTCGGCATGATTAAGGCTACTGCATTGATGACCTTCGCCGCCTTCCCACAGATATAATCTACGTGGCTGTTGAAACTTAGCCGGTTCTTGATCTTCACACCCATATACTTCAGCATGCGCTTCGAGGCTGTGGCAAGCCCTCCGATGATGATTTCTGCTCACTGTATCGTTTTATGGTGAGCTATCTGTAGCTTCGTCCCCTGCATCCAGTTTTCAATTATGCCGATTGCTTCGGTCGCCAGCTTCTTACAGTGATTCGCCTTTCACTGACAATACTATGTCATATGCAAAGCCAACGATCACTAAGCCTTCGGCAAGCTTCAGCGTCAGAACACCGTTGTACATCCCGTTCCAAAGTGTTGGGCCAAGAATGGAGCCTTGCGGAACTCCTGCCCCATGATGTTCACCGATTCCCGCTCGTAGATCAGCACCCGGTTCTGAAATAATTCTTCAAAACTCTGCACAGATAATCAGGGACCCTTATTATGTGCAGCGACTCGGCAATAGCCTCTCAGCTGGCACTATTGAAGGTGTTCTTAGCGTCGATCGGTACAACAGCGCAATATCGATCGCCTCTCCGCTTCTGTTTGGACGCCGTTACGGCTGTCTCGACCACTGTCCGAATAGCATCCACCGAAGACTTCCCTTTCGAGAAACCGAATTGCCTCCTGAATAACCCGTGCTCGCTGTCGGTAAATTTCATCAACCTATTGAAGATGATCCTCTCCAGGAGTTTCCCCAGCGTATCCAACAGGCATATTGGCATATACGATGCTGGATCCCCCGGAGGCTTTCCTGACTTCAGTAGAAACACTAATTTCTGTATTTTCTACCTGTCCTGGAAATGGCCTTTCTCGAGACATTTCTGTAGCAGATACCTGCACATTTCCGGGAATGCCTTAATCGTCACTTTCAGAGCCACGTTAAGCCCTTCCGCCACTGCCGTGAGTTCCTCGTTCGAGACTTGCATGTCGTCAACGTTACTTTTTATACCCTCACTGTACGGTGTACGTGGCCACGTTGTTGGCTCGTGCGTCGGGAAGAGTTCATCTACGAAGGTTACTTCAGCTTTGCTGGACACAGCTCTGCAGCCAATGATGGGCCATTGATCTTCGCCATAACAATACAATATGCGTCGCCCCAGGGATTAACATCAGCGGCTTGGCACACATCCTTATAGCAGTTCGTCTTGCTCAGTCTTTTAATTCGGTACTGGCCGCCCTGAACACCACCCTATGTACCTCTCTGGACACGTCTTCTGGCTCTGTCTCTGGCTTTTCGTATTGCCACAGAATTTCGCTGGCCATGCTGTATCGGATCGCTATGGGTCAGTTCTTCTCACACACTCTTCAGTTCATATTTGTCATCAGCGACGGAATACAGATCGGTGATGGATTCACGACCGTCCATGCGAAAAATGCTTGCGGAACCTTCGTTCGATAGTGTAATTTCCAGCTTTGCCAAGGCTACTAGCAGGCTGCACCCTCTAGCGTTGGTACATGTGCTGGCCCACTCCATAGCCCAAGCATTGAAGTCTCTTCCGATGACGACCGGTCTTCTTCCGATGAGCTTTACAGTCAGTGCATCCAGCATCTGGTGGAACTGCTCCATGGTCCACCTTGGGGGTGCATAGCAGCTGCATACAAAGATCCCGTAGATTTTGGCGATCACGAACCCTTCGCATGAACAGGACACAACTTCCTGTATGGGGAATCTGTCCATCACTTGTATCGTAGCCATCGCCGCTCTATCTGCAACCCAGTTTCCGTTATCGAGAGGAACACGATACGGTTCCGCAATGATTGCGACCTCGCACATTGGTTCTTTTATTGACTGCCACAACAAGGTTTATCTGGGTAACCTCTATTAATGTCGACCTGCTGTCGCCTTTTTATAAATAGGGCACCTGTTACAGTAGCCCCCGTTATGTTGTCGATTTCGTTCTCCGTTTTGTAAAGCATGCATATCGGTTGCTTTGTGCAGTCTCTTGCAAAAGGACCTTTCTCTCCGCATTTCCTGCACAGATCAGATCTATCAGGACTTTTGCACTTCCTCGCCTATTGAGCAAAACCCATGCACTTAAAGCATCTCTCTAATTCCTTTGGAACTCGAGGGACGATTATCAGTGAGCACACCGACCATCCAACTTTTATTCGACCCGACTTCAACAGATTGAAGGCTGTAGCTGTCGGGAGACGTATCGCCGCCGTCTGTGTGCGACCGTACGCCTTCCTCAACCGGATTGTCATTGGTGCATTTTCAATATCGCGGTCTCCTATGAGAGAGCTCTTACTATCGTTGTGCAAAAAAATCGATAGATGAAGTGCCTGTCACACCCAAGGCAGTTCTGCTGAGGCTTCCAACGGCCAATCCACAACAACGGCCAATCCACAACAACGGCCAATACAGGATTGTGTATGGTTGGAAAAGTCTATGTTATGCTATGCTATGTTATGGTATGAAATGATATGCTATGCTACTAAGATTAAGATTGAGATGTGTAGAAGTGCGACACGTGACCGAATGGATAAGGTCCAAGCAAAGATGGTTAATGAACAAGATGTCCCAGATATTATTTTTTTAAATAAACTAGAGGATACATTTCATATGATTGCAACGACGTCTGGTGACAGCACATTGAACTATAATACGGTCACATATACTTGCACCGATTATAACGTGCGTCGAGATGTTGAGGGTTTGTTTTGATTGTTTTAATGCAAAGTTGAAGTCATTTCAAGTGTCTCATCTGTGAACATTTGCTTGGAATCATTTAAACACCAAAAACCGGAATCTCATAAGAGCAGCTGCTATGGATATTCATTTCAAGTAGCAACGAAAAGAATTTGACGTTCGAGAGGAGATCTCAACTTTGTGCTATTAACTTTGCTATCAATATTTTCAAACGCTGCGAAAAATCTTTGAAAATAGCGCCTAGTTGTAGACCGTTCTCTATTTGGTAAGTTCTGTAATACTAGAGATTCGCCCATGGATCAGTTCATAAATTTTGAACAAATTACGAGAACCCTGTGTGCATTGTCTACTAGTGAGCCCTGAAGTGTCGCTATTTCTGTATGTGGTTGCCAAGCAACGATAGTAAAGTTTTTTTTTCGAACTTGTTTTTATTCCGATATTTACCTGAATGTGTAATGAAGTTTGAATCGAACACTATTTGGAAAGTAGGAGAATTCACTTTTTCTACGCAAGCCTAGGGGTGAGACAGCCCTACTCTGAGTTGCTTTGATGCACCGAGTAACTCTCGAGTAACTCAATATAGCTAAAAAATTAAATAATCTTCATCGATTCGTATCGGTTGCCAAGGTTTCAAAAAGTTTGATTTTCAATTTGTTTGATAGTAGACATTTCGCTAATGGCAATAGAAGATAGAACAACGGCTTCCCTTTTTTCCATGACTATGAGGGTTCTAGGAATATTTAGTATGTGATACGTGATACGGATGGCTTTACTGAAGTCTAATAATCGGCTTTTATGCCCTTGTTCCCTTGCACCAGTTCATAGGCCAGTCTGAGGGAATGACGCTATGATAGCAAATAGCAGGTCAAGTCGAAACTGGTGGGTTTATTCAAAGCATGATTGGAGACATGAAGATAACTTTTTCTCAAAAAAGGTGAATTCTAACACTAATATTAGTAAAAACGTGTGAGCAAACAAAGGTCATTTCGAAAATTAACGTAAATTTGAGAAACTAAAAACACTGAAATTTCCCTGGGTCCAATTGTTCACACACGAGAGCTCATATACTAACAAGCGGTTTGTCTGACAACTGCTGTACAAGAACAGAGAGAAAACAAATGACGATTTTCGCTTGCTGAGCAGCGTAGGTTACTCGAGGTACCTCAAAATCAACTCTGAAATTGCTCGCGATGAGAAGCTGTCTTGCCCCTTGACGCAAGCCCAGCAGAGTCCATCCTTTTTTGCTAGTTGGGTGAAAAGTAACCTTGCCTAAATGCGATGCAACTACAAAAAAAGGTTATAGTGCCTTGTAGTGTTCATATAGTTATACATGCCAAATTTCAGTGCCGCAGAAAGCCAGTTTGCCTTGAACTGCTGCTCGTCCTTAGCCGTTTTTTTGGTCTTCTTTAGGTTCCGCTTGACAATAGCCCAGTATTTCTCAATTGGGCGGAGCTCTGGCGTGTTGGGAGGGTTCTTGTCCTTGGGAACCACCTGCACGTTGTTGGCGGCGTACCACTCCATGGCCTTTTTACCGTAATGGCAAGATGCCAAATCCGGCCAAAACAGTACGGAACAACCGTGTTTCTTCAGGAAAGGCAGCAGACGTTTATTCAAACACTCTTTCACGTAAATTTCTTGGTTGACAGTCCCGGAAGCTATGAAAATGCTGCTTTTCAAGCCACAGGTACAGATGGCTTGCCAAACCAGATATTTCTTTGCGAACTTTGACAGTTTCGTGTGCTTGAAAATATCTGCTACCTTTCCCCTTCCTTTTGCCGTATAAAACTCCTGTCCCGGAAGCTGCTTGTAGTCGGCTTTGACGTAGGTTTCGTCGTCCATTACCACGCAGTCAAACTTCGTCAGCATCGTCGGGTACAGCCTCCGGGATCGCGCTTTGGCCGTCGTATTTTGTTTATCATCGCGATTTGGAGTCACTACCTTCTTGTAAGTCGATAGTCCGGCTCGTTTTTTGGCTCGATGCACGGTTGTAGACGATACACCCAGCTTATTTGCGGCATCTCGGAGAGATAGGTTAGGGTTTCGCTTGAAACTACCGGCAACTCTCTTTGTCGTCTCAGCGGCTTCCGGTTTTCGATTTCCCCCCGATCCAGACTTCCTGGCTGTCGACAAACGTTCCCCAAACACTTTAATTACATTTGTAACGGTTGATTTGGCAACTTTTTGCGATTTTGCCAACTTTGCGTGCGAGTAGCTCGGATTTTCGCGATGCGCGAGCAAAATTTTGATACGCTGCTCTTCTTGCTTGGACGGCATTTTGACAACTGGCATTTTTCCAAAATCAAAATAGGAGCAACATTCTACACACACACACACCTTCAAAATGAGGGGTGTTCAGGTTTTTTAAATGCAAAATTGAAAGAAATACGTCAAGTTGATATTGACCAAATTTTGACCGTATCGCCCTTTAAAACATAATCTTTTGGGCTCATGGGAGGCTCAATGGGGTTTCCGCACCAGGTCCCTAAAAATGTTGATTTTTTGCTGGAATTTTCAGTTCAGCTATTCTATGTGGGATCTTCAGGTGCACTGAAAATCGAACCAAACCCCAAGATATTTCAAAAACATGCAATGAGTTATCGGTGTACCCCAAATTTGAAGCTTCCATTGTGCTGGGCAATTCTTCCTAAAAAACTAAGAACTAAGTTTTTTCCGTAGAGAATTCGATATTATAATTGCGGATAGAGAAAGACAGGGTGGCCACAGACTCGGGAAAATCGAGAAATGTGGGAAAAATGCGGGAATTAATTCATCAGGAAATATGAGCATGAGCATGATTGACCGTCAATGCTACTCCGTTGTTGCCAGATCAGCTGTTATTACACAGAGAACCAACAGATGATGCTTGGGACTAACATGAATCTTCAATGTGTAAAAACTGGTGATCCCAAATTAAGGCAATACCGGCGCCGGCCCCGTCCGAAAGCAGGTCAAGTAAGGAAAGGGTAGGAATATGTTGACGTAATACTCACTTTATTGGAAGCCGCGGAATCCACTGTACTTCCACGAGAAATCACTGGGATTTTGGATAACAGGATTGGGTAGCAGCCGGGTTCGGTTTGGTTAACGATAAGCTGTCAAGTTAAATATTTGAAAGTTCGGAGCGATTTCCGATTTGAACCGATTTAAACCAACAGTAAGGATGCTATTGGGGCTACTCACAAAGTGTGATTGTGATTTTTCACAAAGTGATTTTTAATAATCATGAAAACCCGTTTTTGACCGGTTTAAACCAACAGTAATGGACTTGTCCGTGCCTCGACCTACCCCGCAGTGGGATGTTAGTCAAAAGATGACGCCCATCGTTCGAGTACCACTGGACCCATGCTCTTTCGCTCAATTTTTCAAACATCTGTTCGATTTTCAACCTGCCGTACACTGATGGAACTTTCAACACTTTCTCTTCATATCTTTCATTCTAGCAAAAACATTAATGTGCACTCTTGGTGGTTTCCTTCTACATGATAATCGTTACTCCACGCATGGAGAATACAAAACATAGCAATTAAAAAGTATGAAACAAAGAGCAGTCTAATGTCCCCTTTACAGATGATTTCTCAGTGAATTGAAGGCAAGTTGTCATTTTTCGAGCTGGTTAGAGCGGCGCTACTAAAACTGCACTTTTTTCTATAGGAATTAAAAACTCGACCCACAACTGCGGTTCTAATAATAATGAGAAAAAAAAACCTTTCAAAGAAGTGAAGAAACGATTGTTTACCATTTGCTTGTGTACTAGGTAAATGAGACTCACAGTTTACATCAATATCAATTCACCAGGCTTGAAGAACTACTCGCAGTCGGCTAAGCCTCAATAATCAAACATGTCGAACAGATGTCCGTGTCTCTCCTACTATGATGTGATTTTTGGGTTAAGATTGGTGTTTCCTTGAGGTGATGATTTATAGTCCACTACGTTGCGATAAAGACGCGGTTTATGCAACGCGCCTCCAATGCAATCATGGCGTTTTATTGGTCGAAAAAACCCACGCGGGTGGAGGGGGTAATCACTTGTAAACGAGTGTTGAGATGAGACATGGCACACTTAGTGCGGCTCAACGCTCGATACGGAATGCTGGAATGGCTTCATTTCATATACTTCTCCTATTTTTTTCCGGCAAAAGTTAGATCGTCACATTAAATACATTTAGATTTCCGGAATCAAATCCTATCAAAGTAAACCGTTAATTTCCTTCCAATCAGTGCCAACTCGCTTCAAAATAACTCGAAATATTTCTTTCTCTTGAAATGCTCAATCGACAACACGCGCGACAAATTCAATCAATGTTATCACGCTGTGAAAAGTTTGCGCTCCATTTTAGGGTGATGAAATGCACACGCCTCCAAGGGTAAGATGTGTTATCTGGAATGCCTTAAATTCGAATCAATCCCACCAGAAAACGATACCGGAGAAACTGCTGAGAAATTCGTAAATAAAACCAGTATTCAATGCTTCGTGAAAAACTCCATCCTCTGTGGCGGAACAGTTGTGTGTAATATGGAATTTATTGTGCCATGGAAGCCGATGTTTCTTTTTTTTTTTTGTAGAGCCAGGCTTATACTGTGCACAGTGGTTGAGGATGAATATTCAGCTGAGAAGATATATTCATTGCCCTCTATATTTAGTGGCATGGTGGATTCGGTTATTGCTTTGAAGCCAATCGATTTTATTCTAATAAACTCAATTTCAATGATGAACGTCCGGCTGTTATGATTTTAACGAAAAAAATTATATCTTAGAAGAAAGTTGGACAG
Organism: Aedes japonicus; assembly: GCA_034211315.2. Lineage (NCBI taxonomy): Eukaryota > Metazoa > Arthropoda > Insecta > Diptera > Culicidae > Aedes > Aedes japonicus. Next base: position 47,236 of record JASCZW010001895.1, on the reverse strand, counting down.
ATATTGAAAAAATAATCACATTTCCTGTGAAGAACAGTTCTCTAAATTAATTTCAATTAGTTGCTTTGATTGATGCTAAATCAAAAGAATTTAAATGACACTATCTGCATTAGATTCCCATTCAAATATAAGAGACTTTTTTTCAGAATTCTCCGTCGTACAAGAAAAAACTTATTTTTATATAAAATTCTCAATTTACTCTTCTCTTCATGTTTACGTGGCTGACAGCCATGTTATATTTTTCAGCTGAAACTTATGCCTGTTGCAACAATACGATTTGTTTGTACTTCTTATTTTTAAATGTTTTCGCATCAAAAACAAATTAACTCAAATAAACTAGTTCTAAAAAGAAATGAATTCCTACCTGTTAAATTTCCATAATTGACCACTGTCCAATGCTCCTAGTGCGGCCATGGCATGATTACATCGATGTTGCTACAGTGCGCCTCCCCAGTCAATAATGGTATAGGATTACCAAAAGTTCACACAAAAGTGGGCGAAACCGAGGAGTAGACAATCATATCCATATATCTGAATCGTTCTGCTAGGAAGGATACGCATCGGATGAAGACGTGCCAACTGGAAATTTCGCCTGTTTTATTTTATATTGGATTCGTGATTTTTGCCCATCGTTTTTATTCCGCACAAGGGATGCTAGGAACTCCGGAGATTTCTGACGTGCTCAAATGCTGTTTGTGGTTGAGTATTTCTATTACAACGAAAACACGCGATCACAAAGGCGCTTTACGTGTATGTATTTTACATTTGGATTTTCAAATGTTCAGACAACAATGAGAAACCACCTTTTATATGCTCAATCAATGCCTCCCACAACTCACAGATGAATGAAAATTGTTATACAAAACTAGTGATTTAAAAAAGAACATCTTCGTTAATATGATACATATCATTGGTATAAGAATCATTAAACTGATGTTAATTTTGAAATTTTCACTTGTGCTTGAACGATTCCAAATAAAAAATTGAGCACATCTGATAAGAAATTGACTCTACGCTATGGGGAGTTTGCATGGAAATTACTATAAAGCAGACTTTTCGCAAACTAACCTTTTCCTTAATCATTTTGGCAAAAATTTCAATAGTTATTCTAATAAAAAATTATCAATGTAAAATTTAGCTGAGCAATGGTTTTCTGACAAAAGTGAAATAAAAATGTAATTAATTTCTATCGGAACTAAAATATGTCTTGATAGGTTGAGTCACAAGATTAGTTTAGTTTAGTAGGTTTAGTAGATAGTGGAATGACAAATTTCATTTTACAACTAATTATCATGACATACCTTCTGCTCAAATATGAATGAGACTTTATGAGTAAAACGGCCCGCGGAAGATTTTTTTTTAACTAGTTCATTTGTTTGGGAGGCTCAATTGCGTTAGCTTTACGGAGGCGATAATTCATTGATTTTTGTATAATGTAATGCCTTAATACTAGGATTAGTAGGACTTGGGCCGTTTACTCGCGGTTTACCCGAGGTTAAAATATGTGACATTTTTTTTTTGGGATGGGTTGGAAAGAGGAACATGGAAATAGGATTCTTAAGTCTCATCAGCTAGTGGTCGCCAGCACAATAACTTGGTGCAAAATAGTCTGGGCTCCCTTTTGTATTCTACCGGATGTGGTTACCATTAGGCGACGATGAGACTCCTCAGATGTCGGAACAAAACAAACACAAACTAATAAACAAAGAAAAAACAAAAAAACACAAGCAGATTAAATTCCTATACTAGACATTTGAAGAAACACATAAATCGATTGCATATAGCACAGATCGCGAGATCCCAAACCATCTCTTATAGGAACATAAGATTGTCTACCTTGGGCCTCTAGGATATTCAATAGTCGTGTTCTTGCGGCGTAATTATCCGTGCATTGCCAGACTGCGTGATCGATGTCATCATAACCGTTTCCACACCGGCAAAGATTGCTGTCCACGAGGTTGATTCGGAAGAGATGCATCTAACTGGTAGTGGTTGGACATAAGTCTACTCATCATATGGATGAAATCACAGCTAACGTGCTGGTCCTTAAACCACGCCCTCGATGAAACAATAGGAATGATGGAATGTAACAGCCGTCCTAGATTTCCGGTGTCCCAATCGGTTTGCCAACTCGAAAGGGTACTCTGACGGACTAAATGGTAAAATTCATCGTGTAAAATTTGTCTATCTGGGCGCCCACTTTTGCGAGCGTGTCCGCTTTCTCATTGCCTGGGATTGCGCAATGTGAAGGGACGTTTCTCGAAAAATATGTTTTGCTGGAACAGAATCCGGACAGCGAAATCGAATATCCATCGGTTGGAGTATTCATCCCTCTCATTAGAAGATGAGCGGTTACGCATGTTGCGAGCCACCCTCCACAAGCTGGTCATTGAGGTTTCTCGTGAGAGTCTCTGGACTTAATTTTGCCAATACCCGTGTTTTTTTTTTGCTTTGATAAGTTGTTTTAGGGATATTTCAAGCTTTGAATATTCCTCGATGTGAGTGGAAGTCATATGTCTACGAAAAGCTTTGACAGCATCAGATTTTTGTAAATACAGTTTTGTGCATTCATCGTCCCAGCCAAGTGTGGATGGTTTCCTTTTGAAAGGTGCACTTGGAACTTTTCTTTTTTGTGCTTCAAATGAGCTTTTGTAGATCAAATCGGCAAGGAATCGATATTCTTCTAACGGTGGAAGTGTATCGACGGATTCAGTACCGATTGTTACCGCCGTTGCATATTTTTGCCAATCGATGTTCCTTGTTACGTCGAACGCAACTCGAGATGGCTCTGAAGGTTGGGGGCCACACATAATAGAAACGATGATCGGTAAGTGATCGCTACCATGGGGATCATTGAGGACTTTCCACAGACAGTCCAATGAAAGCGATTTGGAACAGAAAGATAGGTCGAGTCTGCTTTCTTGAGCAGGAGGTTTAGGCATGCGTGTCGCTTCACCAGTGTTCAAAATTGACAAATTGAAATCGTCACATAAATTGTAAAAGATAGCCGCCCTATTGTCATCATATAGGTCCCCCCACCCAGTACCATGGGAATTCATGTCACCCAGAATCAATACAGGGGACGGTAAAATAGAAACTAAATTCCAGAGTTGACTGCGGCTAATAGAAGTTCGAGGAAGAACGTAAACTGAAGCTATGCAAAGGTCTTTATTCTTTGCAGTTACTTGACAAGCGACGATTTCGACGCCTGAAAGAGCTGGTAGGGAAATTTTATAGATAGGGTAGCACTTTTTGATCCCTAAAAGCACTTCTCCATAAGAGACGTCTCTATCCAGGTGTAAAATGTTAAAATCGTGGAAGTTGAGTTCATTGTCTGAAGAAAGCCATGTTTCACAACGAGCAAATACACCACAATCGGAATTGCGAACTAAAAAATTGTACGAGTCTAGTTTAGGCACCAGACTACGGCAGTTCCATTGTAGTACAGTGATCATATCTCCGACCTTATTCGATGAATTATCCATCGAAAGAATATGATCGATGCAAGGAGGGGCCATGAAACAGTCAATTGCTTAAGGTACGATTCCAATGTCGGAAACCAGGCAGAAACTAAGCTTCTAAGAGGGTCTTGAATATTGAACATGTCTAAAATGAATGCCACAATGTCCGAAAAAGCTATCAATCCTCTCTCGGACTTGGGTTCCTTTTGAAAAGAGTAGCATTTTTATTGTTATTATTCGTTTTAGGCAATGGCGGAAAGTCCTTACTGCATCCAGGAGTTGGTGCAATAGGAACCCTTGGTTTAACAATTTGTTCCCCATTTGCCTGGAAATTTTGCAATCTTTTGGAGGTGACTTTTGTTACCTTACGGCACATTTTCGGAGAAAAACGTTTCATTTTCGAGGATCCGGGTGCGTGTACCACCGAAGAGTTACCTTCATCAGATACGCCAGAGTCCGATTCTTCAGCTGACAAAATCCAAAATAGGTTTTCGTCTTGAGCGGCTGTTGCAGACTAAAGCATTTCTGCATATGTCTGCCTGGAGCGTCCAGTAATGGAACGCTGCACTTTATCGGATTGCCATTTGTACCGTGGACATTGCTGCAAAGAGTGAGGATTCTCACCACAATAAACACATTTTGCACAGCTTGTGTGCAAGAATCCTCAGTGTGGTTTTCACCACACTTGCCACAACGGATTTGTTGCCGCAATGACTGGCAGAATGTCCCAGTCTTTTGCAGCTGGTACAATTATATACCCTCGTCTACACAGGCGCACCAAGAAAAAGCTCCATCCAATTTGACATAATTTGGGAGAACAGAACCGGCGAAGGACACCCAAAACGAGTCTGAAAGTTGATAGACCTTTTTTTCGTCATGCAACGATGCTGAATGTAGTTGTTTTACATCCAGAATAGTTACAAGTTCACGAGCGACTTAAGACTTCTTGAAACAACCAGAAGCTCGTTTCAGGCCCTCGACCGTCAGACTCGTATCGGAGACAACGCCATCGATCTCCACATCTCGCGAAGGGACATTTACACAGTATTCGATATTGAATACTTCGTGATTAGCAATCTTGTTGGCTATTTCAAAGTTCGGCACTTCTAGACGCAGTCTGTTAACCCTCTCTTAATGTATAGAGACACCAGGATACTTTCCCAGCAACTCTCTTGAGATGTCGAGAGTTTTCAATGGTTTATCTTTGGGCCGAAAAAAGACAACCCAAGGTCCCTACGAGAGTGGGTGGTAGTGCTTTATGCGAATAATTTTCGCCTCAGGAGAGGCCATAACTATGCACGGGAAGCAAAAACACAATCACACACAAAAAAAACCCTTCACCAATCAATCAATTTGAATGCTAATAATAATTCAAAAAAAAGTAGGAAATACCATGCAGAAAAAAAAGATTGAGAAAAAAAAACTTATCACTAGTGGTGACAATGAGGCCTACCACCCTAATTAACGTTATTAGTTTCTCCCCTCTACGGGGGAGACACAACGCACACGCTGCTGCGAGGCAAAATTCTACTACAATAACTATTCACTTGGCTATACAATTATACATAGCGGACGACGTCAACAACCTCAGCTGTTCGATGTTCGATGTTCGCTTACTTACACAATAGCTGTAGCGGTTTGAGATCGTTGATTTATTGCAACGATTGATGTTTTATGCTGGACTTTACCATATAAGTACTAAGACTTTATGGTGAGCTTCTTCCTCGGGCACTTATCACCTGTGCCACTGCGTTAACTTAACGAAAAAACCACTCTAGGCAAAAAAAACACTTGTTAACGGGCAACGTGATGAGACACCGTACATATAGACCGGCTCAGTGCTCGATTCGGAATGATCCGCGGATGAAATATTGTCAAAAAAATTCTTCGATTGGTAGGACTGTTATACGTTTACATGTCAAATTTGAGCACGATCTGTCACAAAGCTTTTTTTTAAAGCACTATAAACAAATCAACCTCCAGTGCGTTTTTTGAATTTTACTTTGAAATCAAACGTTGAGCAAAGAATTAGTTGAAATTTTGTTATTTCAACGGAATAAGTGCATTGAAAATGTTTCAGAAAGCCTATTGGGAATCTGTTCTATCGCGTGCACGTGTGTTCGATTGGCATAAGTCGTTCAAAGAGGGTCGTACATCAGGTGAAAATCTGCCCTATGATCGTCGTCCAGCAACATCAATAAACGAAGAAAATATCGAAAAAGTAAAAAATGAATTGACAGATCGAATTGAAATTTTGTGTAGGTTCTTATGCAAGATGAAATATTAAAATGGAGAGCCCTAGGTTTTTTGGACATTAGAAGAAATTTGACGCGTCGTTATTCGGAGACTGAATTTTATCGGGTCAACCAAAACCAACTGCATGTTACTAAGTAAGTTACAATGCCGAGTACTACGTCTACATCCCATCTCGAGATGTGAAGGTAGATGGTGTGGTTTCTGCAGCGAGTCAATATGATTAAATTCAACCTTCTGAAAAATCTCCCCAATAACACAAAAAAACAGTTATTTAACCTGTAAATATAACACTCTTATGGAATTAAACATAGTTTTACCCGCACGGAGACAAGTTAAATTAATAGCAGCTCAAAAGTCTTGGAAACCAGCGTCTGATTACAATTCATATCTCTATGCTATCATGTTTAAGGAAATTGTCAGAAGAAATGATCCTATCAGGACTTGACCGTTGGGTTGAATTAAACAACCTTTTATCAAATACGCAGTTTGGTTTCCGAAAGAGCAGACGAACAACCGATTGCTTAGCATTGCTTTTATCTGACAAACAACTGGCCTTTGCACACAAGGAGCAATAAGCTTCAGTATAACTGGCTATTAAGGGAGCATATGATTCAGTTTCCATAGATATACTGGAAAATAGTAGTGGTTTACCAGGAATTAAAAATAATTTTTTGTGTAATTTACTGTCAGAAAAACCAATGACCTTCAATCAACGCCAACTGACAGCTTCCAGGATTAGCTACATGGGCTTACCCTAAGGCTCATGTTTTAGTCCCTTACTTTATCATAAAGATATTGATAACTACTCCGAAAATAGATGCACGCTAAGTCAACTTGCAGACGATGCTGTGATCTACTTTAGAGATCCACGTGCGGAAATTTTGCGAAGATCATTGCAAAATTCCCTAGATAATCTGTCCATCTGGGCCAGAAATTTGGGGATCTAATTTCTCCCCGTTAAAAACCAAATTGGCAGTGTTCACTAAAAAGCGGCTCCCAGCCCAACTGCGTTTCAAGCAGTTGGGAAGAAACATTACCCAATCTTTGACCTTTAAATACCATGGATTCATGTTTGATTCAAAATGCTCTTGGAGTACTCAGATTGTAGTCAACAGAAATGTCAACAATGGATGTGAAGGCAATCACGGACCTGGCAGGAGAAAACCCCTTACAGCACCGCTTCACGGAAGCTTTCATCACAGAATGCCTGATCAAGTCGTGGAATCAGTACCCAGTCTAGATTCTTACGATGATATAATTCTCCAAGTGTACGCTTCCGTTATCACAGGTTCCTCTTTGATTATGATCTCTCCATGCAACAGGGTGACCAGTAATTCCAGAACAACTTGAGCTATTTAAATTTCCCTTATTTTTATTAAAAAGCCGCAACATGTCAATTGCAAATAGAAAAATTCCTCACCGATGTGTCAGCGCATTGATGGATCCACCAATTTCGGTGTTCAACGATGAATTACTCGCCTGTCTTCCGGAAACTGGATGACTAATGCCAGTATATGTTGCTAAACTGGCAGCGATCAATTTTACATTGGGCACAGTTTTCGACATGCCCATATTTTATCGTCTCGGATAGTCTCAGTTCTATTGAGGCCCTCCGGTCGATGAAAACAGAAGGGCACTCATCTTACCTTCTTTCAAGATCATAAGTGCGTATGGTCCAAGATCTCCGGGATAGCCTTGTATGGGTCGAAGCAGATCATTTGGCGATTACACGACCCTCTGTGCATGGAGTTCAAGAGGCGAGATTGGACAAGTAATCTCTTTGCGCGGTGGTTAGCATTCCATTATTCCAAATTATTCGTCGAGATCGTGATGCAAAGGTCTGATGCAAGTCGGGCTTTCATTCGTGGATTTCAAGACTTATGTCCAACCACTAATCGCTAGAAGCACATCTCTACAGAATTAACTTTGTCGATAGTAACACATATTGAATACCCTAGTGGCCGGAGGTAGACAACCCTTCCTGTTTTGGGAATGCGTGATCTTCCCTACATGCAAGCGATTTACGAATTCCTTTGTTTGTCTGATCTAAGAGTGTAATGCAAGGCATCACCCCCCTCCCCTACCCTCCCCATACCTATCACTTTAGTTAATTTCCTGCCATTATGTCCCAGTTATACTTTTCTTTTGTTTCCGTGCTACTTGCACCTGTCCAGCAAGCTGTGGTCACCCATCTGCTCTAAGTTCTTCCGGGACCGAGGATTTGGTAAGGTGAGGCCCAGTTAGAATTGTAGCAGAGACTATTTCGCATATTTCGGATACACATTAACAAAATAGTATTCTGTTTTAACTAAACTGTTCAGATGGATCTTTAGAGGGACAATACAAACAAAAATTAATCATCTTGATTTGGAAGAAATTTGCGGACTTTTCCCGGAATACGTTTCATCAACCGGCGCAGATTATTCTCATCCATCGTTTTGGCAATCTTATTCCACTTGGTTCACAATTCATTGATGCTTTTGACGAAACTGCCATTCACCTTCAGCTTCATAATAGCCCAAAATCTCTCCATCTGTCTGAGCTGGGGACAGTATGGTGGGTTGAGTTCATTCGGTATAAACTGAATCCCGTTGGTTTCATACCACTGTATCACTATTTTACTGTAATGACAGATTGCTAGTTCTGCTCAAAACATGACAGGTTCATTGTAGGATCTGATGAATGGCAATATTCGCTTATGGGGACATTCCGTTCTGTACAGCTCTGAATTAAATGTCTTATTAGTGATGAAAACCTTGGTCTTCATATCGCAGCTACAGATGCCTAGCCAAATCATGTATTCACGCGCAAATTTATCTGCAAATACAAACTTGAATTTGGCAGGAACATCCCCCCGAGCCGTATTCAAGTATTTTTTTTGTCCCGGTAGCTGTTTGAAATCGGCTTTTACATAGGTTTCATCATCCATGAGGAGTCAGCTATGGCTTTATCTGTCTCGGATAGCGAAAGAAGTCTCAGCCGAACAGATTTGTGCATTGGCAAAGAAACGCCTAGGTACAGAGGATATACAAGTCGTCCGGCTGGTGGCCAGAGGTAGAGACGAAAGATTATCATTATCTTATCGTTTCTTTCAAAATTGGAATAAGCATGGGCTTGAAATCCAAAGCGCTGGTAACCTCATCATGGCCGAAAGGTATTATTCTCCGATAACAGAACGAGTAAAAATTTTTTAGCGACCTCTACCTGCTGCTTCTCAGTGGAGGAAATTGCCTCAATGGAGTAAACGACCATAAACCCTGCGTTTTATTCAGGCCGAAACGCACTCCTGACACAAGCCTCAACAAAGCTCGTAATCCTCTCCTTGACCTTCTTCTACATTCGTCAAAGTTTGCACGATCTACTTCTACAATTTGGACTCCGGGACGCACATTTGCCGCAAGCTCTAAGGAAGCCCCTATTCCTCTCATCGCAGTCGAGGCTCCCCTGTCAGCGACCAATAGCCGTTCCCGTTTGAAGATGGGTACTTCCGAACACCGATTCCAGGCAAGTATGCTGTAAATCCGAACATTTCGTGCGCTGATCAATTTGCTGTTTTCAGTCAAGCTTCGTTACACCACGTTCAGTCATCTTCTGCAACTTGGGCACCGGGCCGCACACTCAAGGGAGCCTCAAGGGAGCCTCAAGGGAGCCCCTATTCCTCTCATCGCAGTCGAGCCTCCGCCGCCAGTGATCAGCAGTCGTCCCGGTCCTGTGTTTGAGTTGGAAGACGGGGTCTTCCAAATTCTGATTCCAGGCTAGTACGCTGCTATCTCGAACATTTCATGCGCTGATCAATTCGCTATTTGCAGTCAACCATCATCGACCCAACGTCGCATTATTTCTGTTAATTGGCGATTCAATTCTGCTGCCAAACTCACAGTGAACGACGGTAACGAAACACCACCGCTAGCGATCAGCAGCTGTCACGGCCACTCACGAACCTCGTCCAATACCGCCAACTCCTCCGGGATATCCCACCCTATGGTTGATAGCAATCTCAGTGTGCACGGGCTGCAAGTTTACAACCAGAATATCGGCGGTATGAACGCTAATCTAGTCCGATACTTTCTGGCCAGCTCGGATTGTTCGTACGACATAATCGTCCTTACATGGCTAGACATGGCTCAATGATAACACTCCCTGCATAGCTACTTTTGGCTCGTCCTACAAGGTTTTTCGGTGCGACCGAAGTGCTCTAAACAGTCGAAAGGATTCTGGTGGAGGTGTTTTGATCGCTGTACGCTACGGGCTAGTATCGCACATCGTTGAAGATGAACCTTGGATGTCGGCGGAGCAAGTTTGGATTTCGTTGAATATCAAGGATCAAACCCTGTATCTATGTGCCGTTTACTTTCCTCCTGACAGAGTTAGCGACGATGAATTCATAAATGTGTACCTTCAATCACTTGAACAAATTTCTGGAAATGCCTCCTTTAGAGACGAAATCGTGATAATCGGGGATTTTAACCTCCCCGGTGTCAAATTGTGGACCCGACAGTTTCTTTTATCTTAACCCTTCTCAATCGCGCATCCATGTGAGGTCAGTTTCGATGCTTCATTATTAATGAAAATGGACGATCACTAGACCTTTTCTTCGTGAACGCCAACTCTCCACCAAGCATCATGCTAGTCCCATCTGCACTTATTAAACAGATGCCTCATCATCCATTACTTCTTCTCAATCTCGTGACTAGTGAACTAATCGAACCAGTTATTGTACCATTATCCACCTATCATGACTTCTGCAATGCAGATTACGACAGCATTCTCTATGTGCTTGCAGTATTAACCGGAATGAAACCCTCGACATGAACGACGTCGATATTGCCACTACCACGTTCTCCAACATCTTGAGCTACTTGATCGACACACATGTTCCAAAGAAAGTCTCTCCAGGCTCGAAAAAAGAACCCTGGCAGACAGATGTCTTGCGCAGGCTGAAAAAAAAGAGGGCGGCCTTACGTAGGGTTTCGAAACACCAGTCGATAGCATTACGGAACCATTACGTGTCACTCAACCATCGATACAAGTTGGCAGCTGGTTCGACGCTGCTTCTCGGCCCAACAACGCAAGCAGCAAAGCAAACTGAAGCATAATCCTAAGGTGTTCTGGCGACACATCAATGAGCTTCATCCATCTCTCGGAACGGGGTTATCGCTGTTTTCCATAACGATGCCCTCCAGCCTAAACAAATCTAAGTTGCTTCAAATAACGTCCATTTGTCTGACCGGTATTTCAACGCAATCCCTATCGGCGATGCAGACATTGTTGCTGCGGCAAACAAGTTGAAAACGTCAAGCAGCGCTGGACCGGAAGGTATTCCATGCGTGTTTCTAAAACATTGCTGGTAAGTTTCCAACACTATGGAAGGAAGCGTACCTTTTTTGCGTGCACAAAAAGGGAGTTAAAAGAAATGCTGATAACCATCGCGGAATTTCGAGCTTGTGCGCAGCCTCTACACTATTTAAACTGACCGTTTTGGAACCCGCATTTTTCCAAGTGAAGCAATATATCAGCGACGATCAACACGAATTCATGCCGAAACGTTCAACGACCACAAACTTTCTATCAATCACTTCCTTCATCATGGATGGGATTTCATCTGGTTCACAAACGGACGTTATCTACATGGACCTATCTGTTCCTTCTACAGAATCAACCATGATATCGCTGTGGCAAAACCAAAAAGACTTGGCTTTGGCGCCTCCTTGTTTCACTGGTTCAAATCGTATCTCTGTAGCAGATCACTCAAGGTTAAAATTCGCGATGAGCTGTCCTCTCCGTTCCCCGCCCTGTCCGGCATTTCCCAAGGCAGTCATCTAGGACCGCTGATTTTTCTCTTGTATATCAACCTGTTGCTGAAATCTCATCGCCTAAGCTTTGCCGACGACCTTAAAATCTACACTCGCGAGGATACGCTACGAGACGCTTTACTGTTGCAAGAAGATTTACAGACAGTAAAAAGGTGGTGAGAGATGAACTGTATGCTCTTGTCTCCTGTTATCTTCGGTTATTCCTTGGTCCGAACTCCTCTGCAAAGAGACAACCAAGTAAAGGACCTTGGTGTGATACTCGACAATAAACTCACGTACAAACCTCACATGACTTCATTTTCCGTGTGGCTAATGAATTTCGAGACGTGTACTGCCTTGAGTCGCTGTACTGTTCGTTGGTGAGGTTCACCTTGGAACATGCTTCCCCGGTCTGGATCCTTAATTTTATCCGATACGCTATCCGTAGACTGCCTTGGAGGGACCCTTTCAACCTTCCGAGTTACTAGATTCGCTGCCTTATGATTCGTTTGGACAACCTTCAAATTCGTCGTGAAGCCGCGAAGGCACTTATCGTCGCGGATTTGCTGTCTGATTGAATAGACTGTCCTTCGCTGCTCGCCGATATTCCATCCCAGGCTCGTAGCCGTATTTTACGAAACACCTTCCTCCTTAGAGTTCCACGCAGGGAACTCTGGAATGATTGCTTTGTAACATGTCTTTAATTGTTTTTTTATTAATCATTTATTTGTACAGGCTCAATCTGATCAACTTTACAGAGCCAAATTTTTCATATATTTATACATCATTTATCTTAAAACTAAAGTTAGGGGGATAGAACTGATTATTCGTGGCCGTCTCGAGGTTTACAATTTAACTGATGGGAAGATGGGTGGGAATTGAAAGTATGATTTACATAACACATTAATTTTAAACTCTTAATTATCTAAGAACTTATAACTATACAATTTATGTTTTTTTTTTTGACTTGAACATTTTTTGAAAAAAAACACACACACACACACACATACACCGAAAAATAAACTTATAGTAAACATACATGTTAAACTAACTAAAACCTAAGGCTAATGTTAGTCAAAAACACATAAATGAATTTCATGTAGTTCATGTAGCCAAAATATCTCGAATTGGCACATTTGGTTGTCTACCTCGAGCCCGAAGGGCATCATAAAGCTCAGATCTGACCTCACGATGTTCAGCACAAGACCAAACAATGTGATTTACGTCCTGATAGCCTTGTCCACACTCACAGAGATTGCTGTCGCTCAGCCCAACCCGGTATAAATGAGGGTTCAAAGAATAATGATTGAACATGAGGCGAGACATGACACGAATGAAGTCTCGACTCACATCCATCCCCCTAAACCAAGATTTCTTCGACACCTTTGGGATGATAGAATGTTGCCATCGCCCCAAATCTCCTTTACTCCATTTATACTGCCAGCTGACGAGTGACTGTTGACGAAAAATAGGAAAAAATTCGTTGAAGGCGATTTGTCGATCATAAATATCGCCTTCCATAGCGCCCACCTTTGCAAGCGAGTCCGCTTTCTCATTGCCCGGAATTGAACAATGAGATGGGACCGATACAAAGGTGATGATAAAATAACGCGAAGATAAAGCACTTAGAAGCTCTTGTATTTTCATGAGAAAATACGAGGAGTGTTTTACCGGCCTCAATGGGCGAATAGCCTCTATAGAATTGAGACTATCCGTGAAAATGAAGTTCTGATCCGGTCTTAATGAGGCAACAATTTCTAGCGTAAAATGTATTGCCGCTGATTCAGCGACATATACGGAACAAGGAGCTTGAAGTTTACGGTTGGCGCTATAAATTTCATTAAATATTCCAAAGCCTGCTGACTCCTCTATCAATGACGAACGATTTTGTGGGATCAACTTGGCCAAACTTTGCAGTAAATATCACCGGAGCAAACATAGGACGATGAAGCTCCTGCTTCATGGATAAATCAAAATGAACCGAATTGTCGAAATTAGAGAAGCAAACACGATTGGAAATGTTCGGCGAAGGGCTGACATCCTGTGTTGTGTACAAATGGTACAAAGTCATGAAGCGGGTTTGAGGATTCAACTCGAGAAGCTCCTCAAAGTTATCGATTACCTGGGGGTTAAGCCTTTGATTGTGTGTTGTCTGTTTTCGATTTTAATATGTCGCGAAATTACACAAGAAGCCAGTTTTTGCTAGCGTTAAGAAGGTTTATTTTTATCATTTGGACACCAAAAAAGTCTGTTGATGATTTAATCGTATAAATTTATAAGACATGAGTAAATATCATAGAGATAAAGTTTCATTCATGGTCGAATGTTGTCATCATAGCTTCATTGATGCAAAACAAGATCGCAAATCCAAGCACTTTATATTATCAGTAAACGATACGGTTTTAGTTGCTTATAATCCCCATCATATATTGAACATCCCTTCTCAGAAACGCTCCCATTTGGGTTTCTCCTAAAATCCTCCACGACGAGCTCCCTGATGGCACTGAAATATGTGTGTTTTTTTTGCATTGTACTCCTACATGATGCCGCTTGTGTCTTGCATGACAACATCATCATGGTTGATAACGAGCTCAGGGCGCACTGAATGCATGGGAAAGTTGAGGGCGTTTTCTAGCAATCGATGTGATATTTTGCGACTGCGAAAAAGTGGGTCCATCGTTATATGCCCATCATCAAAAGATAATTTATCAATTGTAGCGGAATATTCAATCTTGGTTTTGGGAATAGCAGATTTTTTCGCACATCAGCAAACATGGAACAGCAGCAAGGACTAAAACATGCGTATGATGATGATGAGGCGGAATCCATGAGTAATGGGACCCATTTTACAGAGCTTTCACTTTTCGCTCCCCTGGCCTGTATGAAATGTGATCATAAGATTTCTCAATTCATACTGTTCTATGATGCGTGAGTTTAGAAAAAAAATATCGCCAGAAAAGTGCAATAAATGTATAAAAGAGCTTTAGCACGTATCCTAGAAATGAGATGCACGCATTGAAGCGCAATGAAATAAAAGATGCGAAATCATCCATATTTTCTCGCTTCCAAGCGATTCCCTTCCACTAAGTAGATCTTAAAAAAAGAGAAATCAAACCCCTCCCTTACCACACTAAGCCTCGTTAGCGGTTAGGGGCTATTCATAAACCACGTACAATTTTATGAGGCATGCTGGGTTCTGCGCTCCATACAAATTTCAAAACAATGTATGGATATAAGTCAACGAGGCGGTGAGTCCACGTGGTTTATGGACACGCCCATTATAAGCGTTGAACCGTTATCGTTCCCACCGAGGAAATGCAAATTTCTTCCACGTTTCAGACTTCCGACGGCAGAACAGAGCGCAAGGAACGATGGATGGAAAAGACGAATATGTATCATTCATTGCTCCCGTAGGACCGTAAAATGTCGCTGCCGACATTCAACTGGACCTCTTGGTTCTTCTTCCTTCATTCGGTGCTGGAATGCGCCGCATGTCTCAGTGATGGATGAGACGATAAGGTGGTGTTAGAAATGAAATCCGCATCGCAGTCTGGTCACGGATAACGTGAGGACAAACTGCAGGCGCGTGTAGCCATTCGAGGGATTAGAGGCGGGATGGTCGGTACATACTTTGTCATTTCATTCCTCGTCCACACGGGGAAGAATGATTCCTGCACACTGCCGCAAATACATGTGGGGTAAACGGGCCAATGGTGCGTTAGAAACGTTCGTGAAACACCTTACACATATCTTGGTACACTAACGCTGCTAACGTGCCGTAACTATTGGAGCGTTTACCCTATGCATATAGAAGATGGTAGGAGTACAGGAGGGTGAGAGAAGATGGCGTAAGGGGAGCAAATATTTGATCGAATCGATACTTTTCCTGAGCCGTGGTATGAGAAATAAACAGGATTTACAAGTACAGTTGCTGATACATATTTGAAAGAAAATTTCATCATTTTCTACATTTGATGCGCAAACGGAGTGGGCTACAAAAAGGATTGCTAGGATTAAATCGAATGTTGCTATGGGTCTTACCACGCTGTGGTTACTAGAGTACACCGGCAAAACAAGTTTGTTGTCATCAAAGGAACCGAGTATAACCAACAGTAAAATTTGTATTTTATAGCTCAAGAATAATATAAGAAAAAGCAGTTCACAGCTCTGAGTATATAAATAAGGTGTATGATGAACTTTTAGCGCTTCCACCTACAACTTTGTCATACAGTGCATTGCTGTAACTCTTTTATCCGGGAAAGGGTCCTATTTGTCTTCCATTCGTTGTAAGACTCACCACGAGTCTTACAGCGTTTGGAAGATAATTAGAATTTCCTCGCGCTCTAGATTTATTTTTTATTGAAGAGTTTTAAACCACAAGGTTCATTTGCCTCTTTGGAAAGAGTCATGGGTCATTATTAATATCTACTTTTTCACGATTATGATCATATTTTCTGCATTGTAGTAATATAAAGGGTGTCCACGATGAAATTGCCACACACAAAATTTATTCGCAAAATTAGAGTTTTCATCCGATTGCCATCAAATTTTCAGGAATTGAGAAATAAATATTAAACTTCATTTTACCATTTTACTCGTATTTTATTTACAGCCCATACGCAAATGCCCGCACCTTGGCCTTAACCCCGGCCATAAGATTCTGCACAACCTGTGAATCAACCGTTTTTGCATGTAAACCCATACTTTCTTCAGTTCCTCGACTGTCTTCACTACCTTAGGCCGTTTAAGAAGGTGCTGCTTCATAATCGCCCAGTACTTCTCGATGGGGCGGAGCTCCGGAGTGTTGGGAGGGTTGAACATTTTCGGCACGAAATTGACCTTATTGTCCGCATACCACTTCAGCACGTCCTTGGGTAGTGGCATGAGGCCAAATCCGGCCAGAAGATTGTTGGGACGTTGTGGGCCTTCAGGAGAGGAAGCAGCCGCTTCTGGAGGCACTCTTTATGTACACCTGTCCGTTCATCGTGTCCTGGGTCACGAAAGGTGCACTCCGCTTCCCGCACGTGCAGATGGCTTGCCAAACCAGGAATTTCTTCGCAAATTTGGACATCTTCTGAGTGCGGACATGCTCCGGAACGCTGAACTTATCCTTGGCCGTGAAAAACAGGTTGCCGGGGATCTGTTTGAAGTCGGCCTTCACATATGTTTCGTCGTCCATGATGCAGCATTCAACTTTCGTCAGCATGTTGAGGTACAACTTCCTGGCACGGGTTTTGGCGGACTTGTTCTGCTTCTCGTCGCGATTAGGGGCCTTTTGTACCTTGAACGTTCGAAGCCCAGCCTTAGTTTGGCCTTCTGGACAAAACTTCGGCTTAGGTGCAGCTTCTTAGCCACATCCCGAACGGAGGCGTTCGGATTTCGGTTGAAGGCCCCAACTACGCGGTTGTGATTTTTGGTGTTGTACGGAATACTTTTTCCTTCACTTCTGGGCTTCCGATCGGTGGTCAACCGTTCCTCGAACCGCTTAATCACTCGCGACACCGTGGAATTCGCGATTCCCAACGTTTTAGCGATGGAACGATGCGAGAGATCCTTGTTCTCGTGATGAATGCGCAAGATTTTATCACGCACGAGCTGTTCTTTCGACTCCATTTCCGCGAGTTTTGATCACAGGACTTTAAAACTTGCAGGATGTAAATAATGCACTATGAACTAAATCCACCCAAATTTTCATTAAATTCTACCCAACGGTTCAAAAGTTAGAGCAATTTCATAGTGTGGCAATTTCATCGTGGACACCATTTATGCTCAACAGTCAATTCGATTTAACATACTTCACAATCCTCCCACACATATTTGTCGAATAAATGCTCTTTAGTTAGTACAGTTTGACCAATTCTTTGTTTAGTTAATACACGGTGCTCGCAACGATGTTTTGTATCTAACGTTTGCATTAAATAAACTGACTTTTTCAGATGATGATAAAAAAGTCTAAGACAGATAATTACTTTTGATAAATTTCCCTTGGAAGGTAATTATTTAAGCTTACTTGCAATTCTACGCCCTTGCGAGCGGCCTTCCGGTAGTTAAAGGGGGATATGCAGTTAAAGACTGTATTCGATGAAATTTGGACACACGCAATTGTTCGTTACTTTTTTGCGTGTGGGTAAAAATTATTGAAATTTTAACTGAATGTATTTCATTGTGTTGTGTCAATTGTGTAATGTTTTCGTGAAAATCGGTCGAGTGATTTCAGTGATGGCTTCGAATGAAGAAATAGTGCGCCAACAAATTTTGGGCACTCACTTCGGAAACCCAAACGCTTCTCATCGATGGATCGGAAAACAGCTCGGAATCGCACATTCAACCATATCTCATGTGATCAAAATGTTCAAGGACCGTAAGACAACCAAGCGGAGTGGCAAAAAACGTGGCACATCAAATCCGGAGAAGGCCAGGGTGGTATTGAACCAATTTAAGCGTTATCCCAACTTTTCAATCAGGGATGTTGCGAAAAAGGCGAAAGTTTCAGTTTGTTTTGTGCAGAAAACAATGAAACGTTCTGTATTACATGTGTACAAGGTCCAGAAGGCGGTGGCCAAAACTTGTGCAAGAAAACTGTACAGGGAGTGGCTCACAAAACCGTCCTGCATTGTGATGGACGATGAGACCTACATTAAAGCCGACACCAAACAAATGCCAGGACAGGAACACTACGTCGCCACCTCTAAGTTGGCCGTTCCGGAGAGTGTACGGAAGAAGAAACTGTCGAAATTCGCCAAAAAATTCCTTGTCTGGCAAGCGATCTGCGGATGTGGCAAAATGAGACAGCCCTTCATCACCTCTGGGACCGTCAACGGACAAATCTACAAGGACGAATGCCTCCAAAAACGACTTCTGCCCTTCTTGAGATCCCACGATGGTCCGACACTGTTTTGGCCGGATTTGGCATCTTGCCACTATGCCCGGCCCGTATTAAACTGGTACAAAGATAATAATGTGTTTTTGTACCAAAAGACGTCAACCCTCCAAACACTACGGAACTTCGCCCAATTGAAAATTTTTGGGCAATCATGAAGGCAAAGCTCGTTAAAACTCCAAAACTGATAGAAAATGAACTTGAACTAAAGAAAGTGTGGTTAAAAGTAAGTAAGCAAGTCGGTGCTATCATTGCCCAAAATTTGATGAAAGGGGTCAAGGCAAAGGTGCGGGCATTTGGGTTGGGAGAAGAGGTTCAATAAATCAATGATGTCAAAACTTGAACATTTAGTAGTACTTTATTTCCAGAAAGTTTGAAAAAAATCGGGCTCAAGGAAAAATTTTGGTGACCTATTTTGTGTGTCCAAATTTCATCGAGAACATTCTTTAGAACGAGAAAAAAAACTCATTTTTGAAAAAAAAATTTCTAGGGGAAGTTTTTACTCAAATCAATTGAAGCTCTTTTACAATTGTAGGTGAATACAAAAATATTTTTTTCATATATTTTTTCAACACGATGGCGGCCGTTAGAGTTTGTCGAAGAAGTTGTTGTATTTTGCTTGTGCCGACTCTCCTGGTCACAGTGTTGATCTGAAACCTGCAAACCCAAACAAATTACATTAATTGCATTTACAGTTAGTAGATGAATTAAAAACAACTTAAAAAAATTTTTGCACTTTTGGCGTAACTTTTTTGAAAAAATACAAATTTTTTCGCCATCTTATCACATTTTTACATATTTAATAATAAAATATTACAATATATTTTGATTCATATAGTAGGTAATACTATAATAAAGAAATCCTATAAGTGCTCAGTTTAATCCAATAATTAGTTTTCGAGTTATCACCGGCAGAAACTCCGAAAATGCTGTTTTGAGAAAAACGCGCTGAATATTTTAATTATCGAAAAATACCTGCGCACGAGAAACGCGTCTTAAAAAACGATGAAAAGAAACACTTGGCGTTCGAATATCGAAAAAAGGGTTTCAGGAGCGAATTCTACGGGAACTTTTAATGCCAAAAATAGAAATTGAATTTTTGGAAATTCTAACTGTATATCCTCCCTTAACCATGGCGGACGAAAACATGCGTGTAGGCATGTTTTTGAGTTCTTTCTTCGTTGAATTTATCAATTTCTCCTCAGTTTTCGCGACAAAATTGTTGGAGTAGATCTTACGCTTCAGGTTGGCCCAGAAATTCACGATGGGACGCAGCTGGGGAGCGCTGGGTGGGTTTGCCGACTTGGGCACCACATCGATATTCAGCCGCTCCATCTCCTCCAACGGTCGCTTCAAGTAGTGGGCCGACGCCAGATCCAGCCAGAACACCATGTCTTCGTCCTTATGGTATTTCTTGATGAACAACTTCCGGCAGGCATTTCGTACTATGAATTTCCCCGTTAACGGCCAGTCCGGAGCGAAAGAAGAGTGGCATTGGCATCCCCTTCTCGCTGATTGTCAGCCATAGCAGCACCTTCTTGGGCAACTTGGTGGGTGAAATGAACTTCACCTCGGAGCTGACTTCCTTCGTGGGGGAAGTAAAATACGAAGTGCCCAGCCAGTCGTTGCCATCCAGGGTGAGATAGGTCTCGTCGTCCATCACCAGCACCACGTCGCGATTCGCCGGGAAAATCGAGTTGACCATCTTATTCAGCTGTGGCCGATGCGTCATTGCCTGCAGCTCCGAAACCAGTGGACGCGACTTCCACTTCCTGACATGTATGTTCAAGTTTGCAGGTACTTTTTCATTGTTTGGCCGGTTGAACCGACCTCCCGGCCAAGCGCACGCAGCGATGTAGCCACTTTTCCCTCGGTCTTCCTCTTCAGCATCCTATGGAGCTTTTTGTCGCTCAGGGTCATCGGCCGTCCGGAATCGGGCTATCCTTCGATGCTCTGATTGGTGTCTAATCGTGCCACGATGTTGTAGATGCCGGAACGGCCGTATACGGCGTCCACAAAATGCCGCACGATGTCCGTTTCCGCCGCGGCGGGGTGCCGTTCTTTGAACGCGCACACTTCTGAACGGAGTTTCTCCACTGTTTTTGCCATCTCGGTTAGAGTTCGACTCATAGAACTGTCAAATTTTGTCTGCTGACTCAAGGGCTACTATGGCTGATGCTGCATGACTAGTATGTGTGGGTGCAGGCAAACCCATGAAAAATCGGCAATTTTTGTCTATTTTTTTAATACAAACGTTACAGTGTGGCCAATTCCTTCTTTAGTTAATACATGTTGCTCGTGACTATATTTTTTATCTTCATATTTTCCGTCGATACCTTAAATTTTGTTAAGAAACTTTGGACAATAGGCATCTCAGGCGAATTGGTATTCATCTTGTAATCCTACCCAAGTGAGAACATTGGCCGTAGCGATAACGTTTTTTATTCGTCGGCAGAGTTTTCCACGGTCTGCGGTGCGATCAACAGCTTCGTTTCCAGTAATTCCTGATGAATGGCCAGGGATCCAGCAAGAGACAATATCATTACCGGAAGTCACTTCTCTGATTTCTTGAATAAACAGGATTTTGCGTCGAAAACTGCAATGTTTGCAATGATGCAGTGTAGCTCGTTTGGGATGTGGAGAAATAATAAGCGAGCGATTCTCAAGGATGACAACATGACATAATCTTAATTCAGTTTTGGATTCGTAGCAGAGTGGTAGCAAAATAGTGTGCCTGTCAGTGTGCCAGCAAAATAGTATGCCTATCATGAGTGTGGAGAACTTGGATAAAGGGATAAATTGACAACGGTGCCACATGATTGGATAGCCCGTCACTCCTCCTCAACGGTGTCAGTTAGATGTCTCCTTAGGGAAGGTCCATTAATTAGATCACGCAGTAAGGAGGGAGGACTAGGGGGGGGGGGGGGCTTACAATTCATACAAAACAATATCCATACAAAAAACGTGACAACGGGAGGGGGTCATAAAAATTCACTTTTTGTGTGACATAAATAATGGACGCTCCATTATATGCGATGGCAGATCGGTGCTGCTCTAGCTTGATTCGGTCCAACTCCATGCGCTCGGTTGGTTTTCTGTTGTTGGAGCTCTTCGGTGTATGCGTACTTGGAATCAAAGTCTTTAGAACGCCGTTGAAGACCCAAACGATGATCAGATTGGGTGGGGCTTGCTTGATGTCGTCAGCGCGATGGATTCCACCTTCGTCGAGGACAGGGCGACAGACAGTTGTTTTCATGTTCCCCAGTCGACGAGACCACCAACAAACTTCAGGAGGAAAAAGAAGATGTTCGCTCATCACCATGAGGCACCAAGAGTGGACAGGACTGTTTGCTAGAATGAAAGATATGAAGAGAAAGTGTTGAAAGCTCCATCAGTGTACGGTAGGTTGGAAATAGAATAGAAGTATTGAAAATTGAGCGAATGGGCATAGGTATAGTAGAACTCGAACCAAGGACGTTACCCTTTGCCTAACATCCCACTGCGGGGTAGGTCGAGGCACGAACGAATCCGCCACCACTACTGGCAAAAATAACGTCCTTGGTTCGAGTACTACTTTACCCATGTCTTTTCGCTCAATTTTCAATACTTCTATTCTATTTCCAACTTACCGTACACTGACGGAACTTTAAACACTTTCTCTTCATATCTATCACTCTATCAAACATTACTGTCCACTCTTGTTACCTCATGGTCATGAGTGAACATCTATTTCTACATCATAATCGTTACTCCACGCACGGAGAATACAAAACATAACAATTAGAGTATATTCAGGAGGAAGCGGGAATGTCCTATCACCTTCGTCGTCGGCCCAGTTAGCGTCCACGCAGTATTCCGTTTTGACGCATCCGGAACCCAGGTGCAATCGATGATTCTTCGTGGCCTTGAGGTTGCCGAGAACTCTCTTTGCTTCGGTCCATGGTCGGGTGGGTGATTTTTTTTTCTAAGCAGGGAGACAGTCTCGCCGATATCCGGCCGTGTGTTCACCGCGACGTAGAGCAAACTTCCTACCAAGCTGCGGAACGAAGCGTTTGTAGGCAGTTTGGTCTCCCCCTTTTGCAAATCCTCGTACCATTTTATCGATGTAGCTGTCTTGATCGAGAGTATAGTGGTCACCAACGTTTTCGACGCGTAGTCCCAGGAAAGCCTTAAGTTCGCCGAGACAGGAAAGCTTGAATTTATCCTGAAGCTGCCAACGAACTTCATCAAACTCGGCCTCGGAATTACTGTCGACGAGCAAAACGTCAACGTTCACTAGGATGTAGATCTGCTCCTCGTTACAATTTCGGATGCACAGTCACATGTCGATATCTACTGGCATAATACACACGGACTTCAACACTCCGTCAAGCTTCCTGTTCCAGGTTCAGGCGGGCTGCTTAAGCCAATAAATGCAGCGTTTGAGCTTGCATACCATGCCATTAATCCGGCTGAAATCAGGCGGTTGTTTCATATATACTTCGTCTTCCAGATCGGTGTACAGTTAGGCACTTCGTATATCCAGGTGCTATTATGCTGGCTGGCCATTATGAGGATGGCACAAAGCATCGTTTGGCGGACAACAGGAGCGAAACTTCGTCGTAATGCAGGCCGAACTACCGGCGAGAATCCCTGCGCAACCAGTCTCGTCTTGTGCCGTACCTACCCGTCCAGTTTCGTCTTCCTTCTTCTTATACGTCCACTTGCAGCCTACCGGTTTGTGCCCTAGGGGGACAACTTCGCACAAGTGCTGGTTTCCAGGAAAGCATTTCAAGCTGAACAATGCATTAGGTCCTAAGTAACATTGGGAAACACTCTTTGTCGGCTTTCTCTTTGCGTTGCTACGGTTACGTTAAAACATGTTCAAGTATTTTCAATACACAGTACGGTAATATAAAGTGTAATTAAAGATCGAATACGTTAAAAACATCATAAAATCGTTTAAAAGACAAAATATGGCATTGTTCAGCTTAAATTTTGGAAAAATAGCACACTGGAAACTGTTTACTTTGTAAATATTTCAGTCATTTTTTTCGAAACCAAGTTCACTATTGTCTTTATAACAAATGATAGCTGGAACCCTAATAAGTTCTCGCACAGTGAAAACCTAGATAATAAAAATTTCAGAGGCGACGACTTTAAATGTTTGCATTTTCTTCCTATGCCGCTCCCTTTACTAACTATTAAGTCTAGATTTACTCATTCAAATATACTGCTCATTCAAAAACATTAGATGAGAGATTGAACCAGTAACCATTCCTGCGTAACCTGTATCTGAGCACGTACTTATTCACTGATAGAAGAGCTTTTTCACACTTCCCTCGGATATGTGGTATATATTCATGGTGAAATGCAAATGAATTTTCCGCCCCACCGAGCAAACACACCCCCGGATAGGAAGCAGGTGGTAACAGAAAAGTTCAACCAATTTCATATATTTACGCAAATACCGCATCAACAGCTTGAGGAATTAACCTGTAAGGCGAATGCCTGTCACGTGCGAGAATCGGTTTCTCCTCTTGCGTTAACAAGTGCGTAATGATGATTCTACTTAATGGCGATACCCGCTTTATGATTCCGATGGAGTCAATGAGAAGTTAACCGGAACCATAATTTCATCGCGTTAATGATGTTGTTTATTATCTCTCTCGTTTCCAGGTGATACTGGTGCTGAAAAGCGTCGGGGTGTTTGTACCGGATACGTCCTTCAAGATATCGCTGCAGATCATCTCCCACGTGCTGGCGTACACGAGTTCCTGCATCAATCCACTGCTGTATGCGTTCTTATCGGAGAATTTTCGGAAAGCGTTTCGAAAGGTAAGCCATCTAATTACGATTGTTGGTGCTGACGTTCAATGATTTTAAGGAAAGTGGGAGGAACAATACTGGAGGATTTGCATCTTGAAATTTCTCGCACTTGGTATCATTAAGATGTAACCGCAATGATCGATTTCTATTCACCGATTTTCTCTTCCGTTAATAGAAGGATTTACTGGCGTTTGCCAGTTTTGTTTGTTCACATTTATTTGCCCCTTGATTTTCTATCTATAACAATCAACAGAATTGTTAAGAACGCCTTAAACTATTGCTTTCTCGGCTATCGCTCCATTAAAACTGCGCCACAGTGGTTTCCCCATGGATCATTAATAAAAAAAAATAATTGCAACTTCTTCGTCTTAGATGAATATTTCAATGATCAGTACTTTATTTAGGCGGGTTTGAACTGAATTTTTTAAAATCGACTAGTATATCCGTGTGCAATTGGTGTTTAAAACTCGACAGTTTATTAGATGCATTTATTCGTCAGCTCCACTTTTTTTTAAAATTTTTTATAGATATTTGTGTTTAATTAAGTTTGTTTTGGAATCTTATGCAGACTCAAGTGACAATATCAAAAAGGAATATATGGAGTTTCCCCTCATTCAAACCAACACAAAAACTTGCCAAAATGTATTAACATCGACTTGTACTGGATTCCAGTATGCCCATTTCGGCGCCGTGGCTTGCTGTGGGTAGTTTAAATGTATCATATCTAATCAACTCAAGCCAAACAGTGCATTAGGTTCTAAGTAACAATATAGACAAATACAAGTTAGATATCTATTTGGATAGAAAGTCATTACCTTGCTATGAATAATTTTGAAATTTTCCTGTGAGATGAAAAAATATTGAAAAAACCATCAATAACAAAATATCCAATGTACCGTCCAACTGATATCGCACATCTGCGTACACGGGTCTTTTTTCAATCGCTTGTCCTATGTACAAGGTTAGTTGTAAATTTTGATAGGTGTAGTACATGGGACCTAAATTTTGTTTTCTTTTTTTCATTATTATCGAGATTTTCAGCCTCGGGCTGGTTCGTCTCCCCCATCATGGTCACTGAAATACCTCTTTGATTATTTTTGTGACATTTCCGGGGAGTGAGACTTGAACTCAGAGACTCAGGCGTGAGAAGTATGGATGTGAACCACAACACCGGAGTCGCCCCCAATTTTGAAAACGCGTGTTCTGATTGTTCGTGGAGTGAAAATAAGCAAAAAATTTCTTCGTTCTGATGGATAATATTCGTTACCTCAAGCAAAACATTGCATTAGGTCATTAGTCACATATTTGTCAAATCGAGAAAAATAGGATTCAAAATTTTAATTTGCTTTTTAAATCTCAATTGCAATCCCTTCTCGATTGGGTATTTGTATGGTTTTCAATGTAAAACCTCGTCAGCATTACCTCGGCCAAATAACTTAAAAAATTTCATAAGGTTCAACTGTAGAGCTGCGCCATCAAGCTATATAATTCTGGTGCCTTCGACACGTTAATTGTTTTTGGATTATTTGCACACATAAATAAAACTCCAAAAACGTTTTACGATACGTAATAAATGCACCGCCAACAATACCAGAGAAATTTACAATTAGTGTGGAAACAAACAATTCAATTGAAGATTTCTCGTAAACTGATGCTTGTTTTCACAAACAAATCATTCCCAATACGATGCAGCGCTAACCACAAAAAATAGCTTCAAAAGTCTTCGAACAAAAACATATTTTTGAAAAAATGTCCCACCAGATCCTGTTTAATGCAACCACAGAAATGTGTTGGTTGACTTTAGCACTCATTTTTATTTGCAACAGAAAATTCGGTATACTACCGCTCAAAAGCCCTCCGCTCGTTTTCAACTTGTATCTTTCAATTTCAATGCCTGCCGTAACGCTTTACGGAACTATCAAACTTTCTCTTCATTTCTATCCGTTTTAGCAATAAATTACTGTCCACTCCGAGAGCCTTTCATGTAGATGGGAAGTTATCTGCTTCTGAAAAATTTCATAACAGAGAATTAATCACTACGCGAAATGCTTCGGTGGCTTCAAGCCAACGCAACGCACAAGTTGTTCAAAATTTGTTTTGTTTATAGTCGATTAATATTGTTAGGTTTGATATGCAGTTAACATGTTATCTTCAATATATTTATATTATTCTTTAATGATTTTCTTTTTAACCAGTTCGTTTATTGGCGTTTTAAATCGTTTATTAACGTGTGTAACACTTTGCGGAGGTGACATTTAAAATAGTAATTTTCAATGATTTACTCTATGATATAAGCAAGTGGGACACCAATAATTCGAGGCTGGATCGAGGTTAATAAACATATGATTCAGGTAAATCACCTGGAATCGGTGCATTTGGTTTATTTATTTATTTATTTATTTATTTATTTAATATTATACATCAACAGGCTTCTATGCCCCAATGATGTGTTGTTGATCTCATAAAAACATAAACATACAAATAACACATTAAAAGCGTATCTAAACACATTAAAAAATCTAGTCCGAAGTGTATCACGTAAAATATTGAAATCAAATTCTGTTGCCACCCGATTACAAATCCTTTGTAGGCCAGTAATGGCGCTTTTTGTCCGTAATTAGTGCGATGATGTATTGGTTGCAGCAAGTGATTGTTCCGCAAGGCTCTAGGTCGCACGAAGAAATTTATTTGTCCTCGAATTGCGGGGCAATCCACTCAATTCTGCAAAATGTCGGAGATAAGAAGAGCCTTCGCAACATTCCTTCGTGTACTTAGGGTATCCAGCCTAATTAGTTGACACCGATTCTCGTAGCTTGGCAGACGAATTGGATCATTCTATGGCAACCGTCGTAGTGCGAATCGAATAAATCGCCGTTGAACTGATTCAATTCTCTCGATTCCATTTTGGTAGTGAGGGCTCCAAACAGTTGAACAGTATTCCAAAGTCGAACGAACCAACGCACAGTAGAGCGCCTTTAAGCAGTAAATGTCGGTGAACTCTTTAGTTAGACGAAAAATAAACGCTAGGTTTTTCGAGGCTTTGTTCACTTAAATGACACATGTTGCTTGTACGTCAATTGGGAGTCAAGAATAACTCCCAAGTCCTTTATTGGATCCACTCTTTCCAAAAGAATTCCAGCAAAGGAATAATTGTAGACTATGGGATTCTTCAATCGAGAAAACGTAATAATCTAGCATTTTTCAGGATTAACGGTCATACGATTCCTTTGGCACCAATCAACGAAAGAGTCCAACTGTTTTTGCAGAAAATGCGCGTCAGTTCCAATTTAAAAGTCTTCCGTGCATTCCAAACCTTTCGAGCTTCGCCACAGCAATTTGGTGGTTAACCTTGTTGAATGCTGCTGGTAGGTCCAAATAAAGTACGTCCGTTTGTGCTCGATCAAGCATACTATCCGTCACATAGGAAGTGAGACACAATAGGTTTGATGTTGTTGAACGACTGGGGAAAAACCATGCTCATCCGTGCTCAGGTGTTGCTTGCAATTTTGTTCATTAAAAATGACCCTAATGTGGAATAATTCAAAATATGAGTTAAGTTTACTCAATCGTGGTTTACGCTATAACTCAAATTCGGCATGAGTGCCTCTGCCATCCTTATGAGCACTCATGCTAAATTTGGACGCTAACGGGCCATTGTGGCTCAAGTTATAGCGTAAACCATGGTTGAATAAACCCTAGCAATGTTGGTCTCTGATTTTCAACAATTTGAGGCTGATTTATAGTTCTTACATTTAATGAGGTCAGAATTAGACCAGCCTCCTCTACGTTTGATGGGTACATTATGTCACAAATAAAACTAGATTTTAAAACATGGTTATCATGAATTTATTAGGAATAAGTTTGATAACTTCAATGAAATGATTCCCGCAGTTATTTTGAAGTGATGGAAAATGATGCTCATTTCATGTGTGTAAAAAAAAACTTAAAACTTTCAAAAAAAGTAATTCAAAAACGGCTCGATGAACATTTCTAATTTTTAGATATCTTATGTAAAAATGTTCGAATTTTTATAAAAAAAAATATAAAAATAAATAGTTGTTGTGGTCCAACATTTCAAAAATCATAAAAAACGAATGTTTTGACCATTTAAGCAAATTTCAGTACATTAATTATTTTAACCAATATTTTTAGTGAAAATTTAAGGTAACAAGCTTTTTATTCATAAAAAAAACATTGCATATCGATTCAGTGGTTCAAACGTTATAATTATTTTTTTTAAATAAAAATTTCGAAAAATGTCGATTTTTCTGGTAACCCTATATCAAACATGGTCACCCTAATAAAAAAACAAAAAAATATGGGTCTAATTATTTTCGATGAAGAACATACCAAGCGATTTTGAGCAAAATCGGACAACTTTTTTTGCAACTCTATTCTTTTCCCGGTTTTCCCACTTTTCCCACTTTTCTGGAATCGCTGAATGAATGAAATATTTCTGCCATCATACAATATATTACGCTTCCGCACACAATCCATTGTGAACCGAGCTTAAAATTGTTGGTGTTTGTGCTTACTTTAACCCCCGAAATGGTTCTTACTGATGATTTTTATTCCGTGAAAGACTTAAGGTAAAGCGACAATGGGAGGCTCGATGTAATTTTATGTGAAACCTTGCAATAACTCTAAATGTTTTGTAGCAGCTCAATAGTCGGATTTTGTTGTGTGAATCCAGGCAAATGTCGTTTTCAGAGAGAAATGACGTACGATTTTTTCCTAAGTTCGTCTGAAAATCTCCTTGGGCGAAAAAACGATGATAGAGACTTTCTTCTAAATCTCATCGATGGGATGTGGATTGAAATGCTAAATAAGACAAACAAATGGTTTTTAATTCTCATGTGATATGATGTGTCGCATGATAGGTTTATGCCAAGTCAGAAATTGACCACTTCGTCGTGGGTAGAAACATGTCTCAATGTAGCAAATGTTAAACTTGACACTCAGTTTGACTGGCATTGATCTTGTCATCAAATTTTCATGTGATTTGAGGCGATGCATAATGGGGTTAGAGCAATTCATGCTAATCACAGACTCATATTAAGATTTATTTATTTATTTTTTAACAAATAAAATTTAACTGACAATGGGTGTCTCAGTGAATCAAAAACTTAATCTAATTGGTAACGATTACCGGGGTGGAATAGATTTTGAAGTCTTTGGCAAAACATGTCAATTGAAATACTAAAATCAGTAAAGCCAAAGTAGTCGTTGACCAACCGTGAATTGTAATATGATTTCCTGATCGCTGGGAATACTTGCGAACATTTGTGGTTGACATCAATAGATTTTCACAATCATATCGCTGTAAAGCAAATGAACAGTTTTTGAAGAAGTTAGTTAATCACTGTAGATGAAATCAGTTCGTTTTTTGTTTTGCATAACTGGTTTAATTTGTTTTTGAAATAAATTATCTAATAGATAAATAGATAAAAGGGAAAAAGGGGGTAGCTGGCGGTACCATCATTATCATCAAATTGTCATGTGATTTTAGGCGATGAATGATAGGTTTAAAACAATTCAGGCTAATTAGAAACTCGTGATCCGCATTCAGCAGAAAATGTTCCGGCGGTATTTTCAGAATTAGTTGACTGATTCGAAAAAATATTCAATAGCCTTCTTTGGGACCACAAAACCATTTATTTGATGCTTGTTTCATCTGGTTCGGTCTGGTGGCTATTGAAAAACAGCTGCAATATTAACACTTTTCTTTGTAAGTAGGATAAAAACTTCAGTTTTCACTGCAGGGTGGATCAATCTGGTCTTTAGGACATCAAATTTGAACTCAACGCGTACAAGATGAAAAAAATTACATGATTTTATAACGAACTTCACAAACTATTTATGACTTCTTGTGAATTTGTTTTGCTCTATTGTTGGCAAGATTCATTTTCGAGTGCAAGTGGTTTATCTGAAGAAAATGAAATCTTAACGAAATGGCTCTCGATTTGGAAGGTAGGCACATTAAAGCTAAATAACCAAATTATCACCTGAATATATTCAGAAAAGTGCTCTGACACAGGAATGTACAAAATGAGAGCTATAAAAAACGGTTACTGAGAACAGTAAACACTGCCAGAGCCTACATTTCCCCAAACTCAGCCCGCGCGATAGCTTGCGTATCTTTTATTGTTCTTTTTGCCAGACTCAATCATCCTTCCCCGTAATGCATCGTAAAATGGTTCGTAAACTGAGTAACTTTGCTATGATAATGCAAATTTGTCGTAACAAACCAACGAAAACAAATCTATCAGTGCAGTTACGTCCTAATTATACCAAATGCAAGAATATGTTCCCTCAGCTGAGATATCCAGTTCAAGAAAACTACATCTGTACAATCTAACTTATTTAATTATTCAAATCACTTCAAATGACAAGCTTTTCTTAAGCAGTTTTACTGGATGCAGAACATCAACTTGCTAATCAATCAAACCGTCCAAACTGTCACAAACATGTAGCAAACAGCTTCCCTTTTGCCTTTTATGCTTACCCAGCTGCCGAGACTGTGGCAGAGTTGTTGACAACCCAACAACTTTTCGACTGTTGGTTTATTTGAATGCGGGAAGTGAAGTCATGACCCGCATTTAGCTATCTCGTGAAAGATGACAGGAGGATTCCCTCACCAAGCCGGTTGTGGCACACGAAAGCATCAACTCCACCATTGAAAAAGAAAAATGATTTTCTCCCCGATCCACCCGGGGAATCAAATGCAAGGGAATCGGACCGAAGTAAAACGGAAACCTCAACCCCCTCCTCGTTTCGGTTCCGCAACAATCGTTCCCAACTGTGCGTGTCCAACTAACAAGGAGGCACGGAGCTTTGTAGCACATCGCACTTTTCTGCTGGAATCATAAGAAAAGGGATTTAAATACTGATTTTTTTTTTCAAAAAGTACTTTTTCCATTAGGAACATTAATTTGTTTCAGAATACAAGTAAACCAAAGCAAATGGACATTCAAATCAGTGATTTTATACAAATTATTCGTATTTCCACCTCCTAAGAAAATTATTGAAAAAAGCTGGGTCAAATTTAACCTAACTTTACATTGGATTCAAATGCCTACAGCATAGAAAAAATAGGCAATTGTCCCATCCGGCCTTATTCCCATTAAATTGTGTGGTCACCACAAAGGGATACACATCCTTTTTCATGTGTGGAAAATCAATGAAAGGACGAAAAGCTAACACCGCAAACAGGACACCAATCGGCATCAAGGACACAATCGAAATGCGATAACAATGGTAGCGTAAATCCAACCGAATGAAGAGGTTGATTAATTGCAACAGGGCACTATGCTCGATCAGGAAAACCATTCCTATATACCTCTAATCCGCTTACCTTGGTGGTTGCTCTTGATGCTCATTCTAACGCGTGGAAGGGTGTAGGACTAGAAAAAAAGAAGCTTACTTTATGTAACCCATTTCATATCCAGCAGCTCGGTAGCCCGTATGGTTCTTCTTTTTCATGGTTCAATAAAAGAAAACCGTTTGGGAGGAACGCAAACATAAACTTTCCCAATACCCATCTTGTTCAATCCACAGAAAACATTTAATGGTTGGAAAGCTGTATAAGGTTGTTCACCCAAAAGTTGAAAAGGTGGCAAAAAATGCAATTGCAATTTTTGCAACCATATCTTGAGAAATCCGCATGATTTAGAAAAGACAATTTTGCCCATCACGATCCACAAAGCGTTTTATGGTATAAACGAAGCCATGCGAAGCGGTTGGCAGCACACAGATTCCTCGAAACAAATTTATCGCTGTGTGCTTAGTGCCTCGACAGTCAAAGCAACCGCTGGATCTTTGTTCAACAGTCAAAAACTTTTCAATATGGGTGAGACAATACCACAGAATGCGTTGCGCTCGTGACCACTGTTGGAATTCCGCTGTCTAGTGTTCTATTTTTATTTTCACTCGTCATCGCACTCCGATATCCCTCTCTTCGAGTTCGGCCTTCTTTATGAAATACACGAAGCTATGCAAGATGTGTGAGAGACATTTGTTTCATTGCTGTATCGCCGAGTGCCTCAACAATCGAAGCAACTGTTGGCCTTTATTCCATTTCTTTCACCTAGTTAAAATGGCTGAATGGTTACGATCTAGAACCATGACGCAGACGGCATCGGTTCGAATCTCGATTACGTGAATCGTGTTCGTTTTTTTGTGAGATATTGAATTTTCGGACTCCAATCTTATACTCAACACTAATACACTGTACAACCTCACTCACACATTGAATTTTTCAATGCTAATTGATGAGTTGCTTTTTTGCCCACGACCAATGTTGCCTTTTTTCTCCAAGTTACGATCCATTACGAGAAATGATACCAAATCATGCGATAATGCGTTACAATCTTGCTTTTTTATTTTGGGTGTTGGAGCGAGAGCATGGCCCCATATGTTAAAGCTTAGCGAACTTTTAAAGGGGATCAATTCTAGGACAACTAACAATCAGATGCTTGGGCTCGATTATTGGCATGTCATTTTTCCATACTTATTTGTCTTGGATTCTTTTTTCCGGAAATAGGATCATTGCTTTTCATCGTTATCGTTTACTACCAGTGCTTCCCCAGATGACATCTGAATAAGCGATCATCATTTTGTATCGTTGTTTACATAGCGAACAGCATGTATAGGCGCAGTACGAGACGAATTGGCACGCAGGACAAAGTTGATCGTTCGATAAATGAAATGCTTAATGAAATTTGGACAACCCTTGCAACCCTGCACTACAGTGACCGGCGAAAAAAATAGATCGATCGAGCCGTATACTAATTAGGCCTTAGGCTCTCTTGTCTGCAATTCTTTATAATTTATCACGATGTGCAAACATTTTTAGCCCTGGAGATTGAAGTAGTCAGCTCTATTGAAAATCCAACGACCCATTTCAAGAATGCCTGGTCATACACGTACATTCTGAGGTCATCTTCATATAAAATAAGCCCCGCATGAAAATCTTCACATATCAAATGGATATGTGAATAATTTTCACACTTCCAGAATCAAAAATAGACATTCTTGATCCTGGTGTGTATATAGTTAAGACACATTTTCTATAACTTAAAACGACCTCACCAAGTTCCTTATCCAATGCAAAAAAGCTCATCCGGGTGCGGGGCGAAGCATAAAAATCAATAAACGAGAAAAACTACACAGAAAAAAAATAATTAATTTTAACAAGCGTGTAAAATTTCACTTCGTTCAATTCCAAGCCAAAGGAGCCGTAAACAACTAAATTGTTTGCAATTTTTCAAGCGCCATACAACATTGTTTGAAATCTTTCATACAAGACGCTAGATTCAGGCGTTATCTGGCTTACATTTACATGAAATATCCCATTATTGTCTGCCAAATTTATTATTCCCTTTATGTACATAACGCAGAAAATTCAATGTTTCTTTTTATTTGTATAGCTGACACACAATCTATCTGAACAAACACGATCACAACACACTTCGAGTGGGAATCGATTAACTTCACAAAATCTAATGTTTAGCACTCTGATATTTCATAATTTCAACTTTTCTTCAACTTCAAATACGAATTTTTATTATAAGGAAAACTACGCAGCAAAAGCAAAATCTCAAAAAAAAAAAACACTCTTAACTACTTCTACCTAAATTTTCAAGAGAAAATACACAATGGGTAACCATTTTCTTCTGTAAAGTAACGTAATATCATTAGAAAAGTTCCTTCGGAGGAAACAAATTTCCTTGAACAACCCATTTGATTTAACACATTCCTTATAGCCATACCTCTCACACCAAAGTCACGAGTTAGAATCTCACCCCGGACAAGTTACGAAAATACCCTAAGGGTATTTGAGTGACTACGATGGGCGATGAACCAGCCCAGGGCTAAAAAGCACTTAAAAAACTACACTTGATTAATCATACTTACTTACTTATGCTGGTCCAATGTCCTATTAGTACCGCACCTGCCACAATGGGGCAGCGAACCCAGTGGTGTGGCCAAAACCGCTAGCGCCGCATGTATGCTTCCTACATGTTTGCGGTCTTGGAGAAAGTTGTTCAGTTGAAAAAGTGCCATCTTTTGGCGGTTTTGATTAGTTCCTATTTCCTCTGAAGGTTTACTTGTCTATAGTGCCGTAAAAAAAGCTTCGTGACAGATCGTGCTCAAATTTGACATGTAAACATATAACAGTCCTACCAATCTAAGAAAACAAAGTTTTGACGATATGTCATCCGCGGACCGTTTTATTTGAGCAGAAGGTATATAGATTTATAGATTTATTTTTAAGACGACCAACAAGCATGGATTGATCCGAACTAACCACAATGAATCGATACCGGCATATAGATCGTTGTTATTTTTAAATAAGCGTGACATTTACGAGAGCCGTCGAAAAGTAGACCTGATTTGAATTCTTTAGATCGTGATCATGTTCCAATTAGATATCATGTCACCTGCTTCGGTTCATATTGGCCATCCGGTGCCCTAGGAAGTTATTTTGAACAGTGGTCAAACACAAGCCATTTTCAACGCATCGAAATTTGCTGAATTTTTGGGGGAACTCATTAGAGATTCAGTCAAAAGAACCATGCACACGTTAACTCCGTAGGAAATTCTGTAAGCCCCAAAAAAAGGGTAATTTCAGATCCCACGATAACGGTACATCATGTGAAATATTAAGATTCACAGAATTTTACAAATAATTCATGAGAATAACTAGGGTTTATATGCTAGTAATGGACCCCTTAGTAGAAGCTTTGAACATTTTCGATGTATTCCATAAGAATTTTATTAACTATTTGTACAACAATCCCACATTTGATGAAAATAGTCATTTACACAAAATTATAGTAAACTCTATTTTTGAGGCTAGGTTTTCCTGGTAAACATCGATAATTTGCGCTGATCATAATGTGCCTATTTTGGACCCTGTTCGGGAACTACTTGCCTTTTCGCGGGGCAAGTCACACCGATAATGTTATGTTCAATGGGTCAAGCAAAGGTACGACGCGATAGGGGAATTATTTTCGGACTGGCAAAAAAAGCGTTTAATCGTTTTGCTGGTCACTTTCGAACTGAAATTTATTTCTCCTGTTAGCTACATACTGTAGAGATGATCGAGTATGAGAGGTGTTGTGTGTGATTGAGAGTGAGTTCTATTGCGAGTATGTGGTTTACAATATGTGTTAAGGTAAGTGTTCTATTATGGTAAGTATGTCAAATATTTGTTTGTATTCACATGTTTTGCATTTTGTAATTTTCTTTTTCGTTTCAGGTATGCATGATCAGGCGTGAACATGCCAGCCCCCGTTGAAACGTCCAGTTTCAACCAACATCCTGGTCATTTTCGCTGGTTTCTTCGTCTGGATCGGTTGGAAGGACCGAAACTTCAGTGACGGCCCGCTTGTACCGACCCGTAGCTGTCTTCACGACGACAACCCGGACTCGTCCGTCCTTACCTGGAAAGGTCTCGACGATGCGCCCCAAAGGCCAATGGAGCGGTGGTGTATTCTCTTCAAGAGAACTAGTTGACCTGGTTGAAGATCGGTCTGTTGCTTCTTCCATTTCGCCCGTTGGTGAAGCTGACTCACATAGTCACGTGACCATCGAGTCCAAAGGTCTTGCAGCGTCTTCTTCATGTCTTGCAGGCGACTCAAGCGCCCAGGATGGATGTGGTTTAGATCTGGTTCGGAGATTGCTATGAGGGGTTCCTCTACCAGAAAACGCCTTGGTGTAAGGACGGCCAGATCATCGGGAGATTCAGTCATCGGTGACAGTGGGCGGGAATTGAGAACAGCTTCAACTTGTGTGACGACGGTGTGGAACTGATCAACCGAGAACGCCTTCAGTCCCATGATTCGACGGAAATGGTGTTTGAATGACTTAATTCCTGCCTTCCAAATGCCACCGAAATGTGGGGAGCGTGCGGGGATAAATTGGAACTTTATCCCGCTGTCCAAGCAATAGTTCCACCAGTCATCGCCTTTAAACTGCTGTAAGAATTCTTTCCGTGACGCGACGAGCTCACGATCCGCCCCGACGAAAACGGTCGCGTTATCGCAGTGTAGCTCAGCGATACGACCCCGGCGCGCGACTACACGTTTGATAGCATTGATACACGACGCGGCAGATAGATCGGCGACGATTTCGATATGCACGGCCTTCACCACCAAACATACGAAGAGCGAAACGTACATTTTAACCGACGCACCCCTCCCATTTAGCGGACGAACGTAGAACGGCCCACAGTAATCCATTCCCGAATACAAAAATGGTCGTGCTGGTGTAAGCCGTACGGCTGGTAGAGGTGCCATAATTTGCGTTGTTTGTTTCGGCCGACACCGGAAGCATGTTACGCAGCGACGAGTGATTTTACGAGCTAGATTGCGACCCTGGAGCGGCCAATAACGTTGCCGCATCGTGGAAAGGAGAAGTGATGGTCCACCGTGTAGTGTTTTGAGATGCGTTGCTCGTGCAATCAATAGACTAAGCTTGTGGTTAGACGGTAGCAGTATCGGAAAACGAGTATCGAATGGGGCGTTTAAGTTACGTAGACGACTATCGATCCGCAGTATTCCGAAGCTGTCCATGAATAAGTTGAGATTACGTAGTGGCGACTTCGGGCCATGATACGGTGTGGTAGTTGATTTCCTTGCCACTGTATAACTTTTTCACTTCTGTTGGAAAAGCCGAACGTTGTGCTACGCGGATCACATCCTTAAGAGCAAACTCGCATTCTTCTGGTGAAAGTTGTCCGTCCAAACGTTGACCTCTCGCTAATTTACAGTTGTTGCGAAACCTATAGCAATAGGCGACGAATTTTAACAGCTTTGCGAGTTCAGAAAAATGTTCGAACAGCGTAGCTTCGCCTTCGCTAACATGTAGTGCCACAACGCATCGAGCTTCCTCTTTCACTTGTTGCTCTTCTGGTATTGGAATCAGCTGCTCAGGCCACTGGTCCATCGGATATAGCAAAAATCTTGGACCATGCCACCATAGTTCATCGTTTATGATCTGACTTGCCATAGTTCCTCGTGAAATCCGGTCGGCTGGGTTCAAGTCAGTGGGGACGTGTCTCCATTCGAGTCCTTTGGTCAACCGTTGAATTTCTGCGACGCGATTGGATACGAAGACCTTCCAACTGTTGGACTTTGACCTGATCCAGTGCAGAACGATTGTTGAATCGGTCCACATAACTGCAGCTTCCGTAAACTCTGTTGTCTTGTGCAGCGTATCGACAAGCTGACTTCCAGTAGGGCAGCGCAAAGTTCCAGTCGTGGAATGGTCTGGCCACGAAGCGGTGCGACACGAGACTTTGAAGTAAGTAGCGGCTGTGTAGCCTTCCGGTTTCGTCTTCCGAAACCACATAGACGCAACAACCGTAGCCCCTTGCAGAAGCGTCACAGTAGCAGTGTAGAGTGTAACGACGAAAAGAATTGGCCAGAATCCTTCTCGGCACTTGTTGAGACCATAACAGCTCGATTTCACGGCGGTAGATCAACCACCAATCCTGAAGGTTCTTGGGAAGCTCCATATCCCATGATACCTTTTCCGCCCAAAGGGTCTGCACGAACATCTTGGCGTTGACGACGACAGGACCAAGAAGTCCAATGGGATCAAATAGGCGCGACATCTCGGATACCACCGATCGTTTAGTGATGACGTTTGTCTCTTGCAGAGCTGGAAACTTAAACATGAACATGTCGGATTTGGGAAACCACAGTAGGCCGAGGGTTTTGACGGCCGTTGAGCGATCGATCTCCAGTGTGTTGGAGGTTTCCCACAACTCTGTAGGGACGCCGTCCAATGCTGCAATTTCGTTGGTAGCCCACTTTCGCAGCACGAGCCCTGCGCCAGCAAGCAAAGAAATTAGTTGACTACATGTTTTCTGCAACGTGAGAAGATCATCGTGCCCAGTCAGAACGTCGTCGACGTATGTACCCTTCCGAATGACTGGCACTGCGAGGGGGTAGCTTTCACCGTCATCTGAAGCCAACTGATCAAGAACTCGAGTGGCGTGGAACGGAGAGCTTGCAAGACCGTACGTCACGGTTTTAAGTTGGTAAACACGAATTGGTTCCGACGCATTATTCCTCCACAGAATTTGTTGAAACCGGCGATCTTCTGGATGAACCCATATCTGTCGAAACATCTTTTCTGCATCACAGGTGACAACGAAGCGTGGCATGCGGAAGTTGACGACAGTTGAGAATAAGACAGGTTGTACGGATGGACCGACGAGCAGAGCATCGTTGATCGACAAGTTGCCGGATCCACGACAGGATCCGTCGAATACCACTTTTGATGTGCTTTCTGGACGGAAAATAGCATGATGGGGAAGGAAAAACTGTGGACCGTTTAAAACGCGCGAACTCACCTCCATGTGCCCTAGCCTCTCGTACTCCTCCATGAACTTACTGTATTCAGCGTGAACGTTTTCATTGGCAGCAAACTTCTTTTCCATGGACAGGAAACGACGAAGAGCAGCAGTGTAGGAATCACCAATCTTAGACACCAGTTCCTTGCGCAATGGTAGGCGGACGATGTAGCGACCGTCATTATTCCTCTCCACGGTCTGACGAAAATGGTCTTCACAAGACTGCTCATCCGCAGTGTAGGCTTTGTGGTCATCTAGGTTCTCGATTTCCCAGAATCGTTCCAGTTGAGAGTCGAGAGAATCGTCTGAACAAAAATGACTAGAAAGTGCGACGTGCCTAGGTTCTGTTTCTGAAATCTTGCCACATACCACGTAACCGAGAACTGTTTTTTGGAGAAGGGGATACCCAGTATCAAGGCTGATCTGCTCTTGTTCCAAAAGCGACAAAAACAGCTCAGCACCTATGATAACATCAACACCCAGGCTGATGTTGAATTGCGGATCTGCTAACGGAAGGTGACGTGGAATCCGCCAACGAGTAATATCGATGTCATGACTGGGTAGGGCGACTGTGAGTTTCGGCAACACAAGGCATTCGAGGCACGTATTGAAAGTTCCAAATCGAGAAGCGATCGGAAGAGTTACGCCGTAACGAACGTTGACCATGGACTGCCCGATGCCACTAACTGGAGAGTTTAGTTTCGACCGCTTGAGACCTAACCTTTGACACAAGGCTTCCGAAATGAAGCTGGGCTGAGATCCACTGTCCAAAAGTGCTCTGGCTAGTTGGAACTGATTGTCCGCACCTCGGACCTTAATCACCGCGGTGGATAAGAGCACTGTAGTGTGGGTGTGAACCATCTCAGAACTTTGAAAGGCACTTGAGGTGGATTTGGTTCGGACGAAACAACCGGACGGCGTGGGAGGTGTAAAACCGGTAGGAGACGACGATACGCGGAACGGCGACACGGGTGGTGAGGCATCCGGAAGCTCAACCGACCGAGAGCTTTCTATCGTTTCGACCGAACCGATTTGCGACATGCGATGGTTCTGCGAGCGATTCGATTCCACGAAAGCACTTTGTTGCACCGGCTGTGATAGGACGGCTGCTGGCTCCGGCTGGAGACGTTGTTAGCGGGGTAAATGTAAGAGCGTGTGGTGTTTTTTGCCGCAAGTTTTACATGTACCGCTAGCGCAATCTTTCGCGAAATGAACCCCTTTCAGACAATTGATGCAAAGGCTGTGTTCTTGGCTAGCTCAAATCGTTCGCGAGGTGTGAGTTGTTGAAACTGGTTACACAAAAAAGCAAATGTGGTTGCTTGCAACAAATGCACTTTGTAGTGCTCGAAGTGCTCACGTGAGCCGATGATACACGAGGTTTGGGCTTGCTTTCAAGTTGAGAACTGCTATTAGGTTGGGAGAGCTTTAAGGTTTGCAGAATGCGCGATCTTTGTTGGATGAATTCGAGAATCTGATCGTATGTTGGCCTGGCGTTACCCACCGATTGAGTTTCCCATTCACGGAGTGAGATGGGATCAAGACAATTACTCAATCGTTCGACCAAGAATGTATTCCAGTGCTCTTCGACGTTCTCGAGTTTATTCAGAAGCTGGACGTGGCGGTTGAACTCATCTGCCAAATCCAGTAGACCCACCGGTGTTTCTTTCTTAAGAGAAGAAATGGAAAGCAATCCAGCCATATGCCTTTAATCAGCATATGCTTGTTCTCGAACCGGGTTTTCAACAAGTTCCATGCAACCAGATAATTATTTGCGGTGAGATCCAGGGATGATATCATGCGAGCAGCTTCACCAGTGACTGAAGCTCTCAGGTAGTACAGCTTTTGTACCATGGTTAGATGTTGATTTGAATCGATCAATGAAACAAAAAGGTCGTTAAACGATTCCCACTCGTCTAAATTGCCAGAAAACTCCTTTATTTTTATTTCAGGTAAGCGGAGATTTAGCAACGTCTGTGGTAGTGGGGGATTTCTAACCGCTGGTGGTGACACCGGAGGAGGAGTCGGGGATACCTTGCTTGTAAGGGACGCCTTCAGCACATAATATTGATTCTGGAAAACTCGCCTATCCTCACAAAAGTCCTCCTCTGGCTCATCTATATCCTCGATCTGATCTTGGACAGATTGAAAATCCCGCCATAATTCATCCAAATGTTGGAGTCTAACTTCAAGTTGGTTAGCTTGATCCAGAACATAGTCATTATCAAAGGTCTGGATCAGCTCCGCCGAGTTGATTATGTTCGAACGTCGACGGTAAAGAGTCTTTAATTTAGCCGCTTTACTAAGCTTCTTAGACGGCGCCATGTTTCCCCAAAGATAAAATGGAAAATTATTACCTTATGGCGGCTTCTCTTACGTGCCGTGATGATGATCTCTGCGACGACAATCACGAGGTTCTATACCGGTAATCGATTCCAGTACACCGATGCGATCCTTTGAACAGCAGCAGCCAAACGCACTCGTCTCACCGATAGCGTCCGATTTATCAATGGTCCGTAAGGAAACCACCAACTCGACACAGCAACAGCAACAGCAACAGAACCAGTAACAGCAGCAGCGAATAGATGTATCCGACGGGCGAGTCGACGGGAATGTTGAAACAGAGGCAATAAACCAAAATCTCCACACTGACAACGATGCACTGTGTGAAAATTATCTCCAACCACCGAAAACAGCTAATGTCATTAACTAATCGAACGATCGATCATCTATTAACCGCACTAGCCCTTGCACAATAGTCTTCTGTGAGATAAAGTTTGCAACGTGGTTGCTTTCACGATTGTTATGTTCACTATTGTTGGCCTATTTTCAATAGGCTTTTGTATAGCACACTCTACTGTATTGAACAGCTTGCATACGCAACGATGATTGTGCTATTTCGGCACTTGCGGACACGGTCCTATGCACCACCGACGCGAGATACCGGGACCACTTTCCCGGGTTTCGGCACCAAAAATGTTCGGGAACTACTTGCCTTTTCGCGGGGCAAGTCACACCGATAATGTTATGTTCAATGGGTCAAGCAAAGGTACGACGCGATAGGGAATTATTTTCGGACTGGCAAAAAAGCGTTTAATCGTTTTGCTGGTCACTTACGAACTGAAATTTATTTCTCCTGTTAGCTACATACTGTAGAGATGATCGAGTATGAGAGGTGTTGTGTGTGATTGAGAGTGAGTTCTATTGCGAGTATGTGGTTTACAATATGTGTTAAGGTAAGTGTTCTATTATGGTAAGTATGTCAAATATTTGTTTGTATTCACATGTTTTGCATTTTGTAATTTTCTTTTTCGTTTCAGGTATGCATGATCAGGCGTGAACAGACCCATTTGCTTATTTTGGACCCGGGTCTATAATGCGCATTATAGACCCGGGTCCAAAATACGCATATCAACTAATTTGATTAAAATGATTGATCTGACGCTGCTAAACCAATTTTTTATCTCGTAGACAAATAGGGTAACGCAT
The DNA here is from genome assembly GCA_034211315.2 of Aedes japonicus. Classification (NCBI taxonomy): domain Eukaryota; kingdom Metazoa; phylum Arthropoda; class Insecta; order Diptera; family Culicidae; genus Aedes; species Aedes japonicus. Next base: position 5,188 of record JASCZW010001895.1, on the reverse strand, counting down.
ATATTTTGGACTTGTATATATTATAACCACCTTCAAATAGAAAACATTCCAAATGCATCCGATATGTAACAACACCTGTGTTGAAATCTATCTAGCTACAATCTAGGTATTAAATAAAACTATTACAATCTGAGATGCAGTTCCTCATATTTTCAGAGACGATAGGGGATGATATTTCAGGAAAAAAATGTTCTACGCAGATTTTCAAATTTCATATTTTACGGAGTTGTTGAACTTTTATTGTTTTGGTAAATGGTAGTCTTAAATTGGCTGTAACTAAAAATTATGATATTTAGCAAGATTCTATTTGGACTGTCGATGCCAAACAATTGGCGTAACCGTTGCAGAGATGACTATCTGCTAACTCCTTCTGGAAAAAACATAGTTGTTTTCCGGAAGCCGTGTGGTACTGTTTTGAAAACATTTGAGCTATTACATTCTTCTCCTTGGACACCAAGCAGCGCGGTAATCAAGTGTGCTGTGCGTCCTGCACACAGACATTACCACGGTTGGGTTGAATTCAGGCACAACATGTTGCATTCAAATTAGAAAAAAAAAACTAAGCAAGATAGAAAGTTTGTGTAAAAGAGAGAGATGTAGAACACGTTTAAAGCCATATATTTGTTATATCAACCACTGCTGTTTATTTTTTCTTCTAAAAACATGAAAAAAAACCTTAAAAAATGAGAAGTTTAAAACTTGACACTAAATTACAACAACTCAACATTTAAATAATTTTTTTAGTAGAAAACTTTCTTAGCTTTCGAATGAAGGAAAAATAATCTTGCTAAATATCGTATTGAGTTACAGCCAACTTAAGACACGTACCAAAAAAATAAAAGTTCAATAACACCGTAAACTATGAGCTTTCTCTTTGTGCGTATAACATTTTTTTTTCTTCAAATATCATCCCCTATAGCCCCTGAATATATTGGCACTAAGGAACCGAACACCGTATATAATGTATTTTACAGCAAAGGGAACAAAAAAAATACATTACCAGAATATATTCGTTCCCGTACACTGATAGAAAAGTAATGATAACATATTTGTGTTCGACACATAATTTTTTGCAATGTGATCAACAAATGATAGCTATTTTTAACCACTCATTCTTCCTACGTGTACACAACACCACTTATACTTTTCATTTGTCAAATATGTGTTTCTCAGTGGGCTCTGTTTATGTGTGAACAAATCAGTCTTATATTGCACTTTCCACGGATATGAACAAAGTTGGTTAAATTCGGTACATTTACCCTAGTTGAATAAGTTGTAACATGCGTGCGTATACAACATTTTTTTATGTGGAATACAAAACTGACATATTATCGCTCAGCTTGACTTTACAGAAATTCAGTAAAATTTTACCGAATTTTCAACAGCTGAACGTTCGGTAATCTGATTTTACGGATTTCGGTAAAATTTTAACCGAAATCCGGTAGTTTTTTTTTACAGATATCTGTAAATTTCACCGAAATCCGGTAAAAAGCGGATCATTGCCGAACGTTCAGCTGTTGGAATTCGGTACAACTGTACAGATTTCTGTAAAAAAAATTGAAGTGTGTATAACAAATTATTTAGTATTTCATTATTCAAGCATGTAAGATCAACCATGAACATTTAACCATATTTGAAAATTCAACAATTCTTCAAAACACCGCCGGTCTGGCTATTGTTCTTCAAACGTGACAATTTCTGCTCCAATTTTGTAATCGTAGACAACTTCTTCAATTCTGCGTTCTTTATGCGTTCAGCTCTGTTTTTCATCAGATTTCGTTTTTTCCTCAGATTGATTACTTCATTAGATGATGCTGCATACGAACCTTCACGATGCGGTTGGGAGAGATCATCCAGATTATCTGTATACACTATTTTCTATTCTTGAATATTCCCATTCCTTATGAAATACGTTTCTACAACAACCAATTATAAAAGAGGCGTAACTAGGCAATGACTAAAAGCCTCATATAAAGCCAAAAGCACCTACATGAATTTTTTGAATTCCAGTCTTCGACCTATAATACAAAACTTGTAAGGTTTGTACAAATGGGTCGAAAGCGAGTGCTGGTCTCTAATTGCCAACTCCAAAAATGCCACCAAATTCATCCAATCTGATCACTTTGTATTTGAAGACCGTGTTGCGTCAGCAGCCTTTGGCTGGTAGACGTTGCGTTTGGTAGACGGGCCGTTTGGTAGACCTCTCCTAGCTCTTCCAGACCAGCACTTCCTCGAGACAATACTTCACGGTAGAGCGTGGAATTTTATACTGCTTGCACGCCTGTTTTATCGGAACATGGTTTTGAATCGCTCGAATCTCACCGTTGCACTTCAGATTCCGCGTGCATGCTTACATTTATTATTTTTTCCCATTTTGATCAACAATTTCCACTTTAGACGGTGAGCATAAAAGAAGTTCAGTTTGCTTACAAAAAGAAATGAGGGGTTGGAAATAGGCAACAAAGCACTTCCAATCAATCGTATAATGGATCCTCAAATTTTATACATTTTTTTACAATTTTTCATTGTTTTTATATCTGCATAATAAAATTGAATATGAGTACTAAGTATAACGTGTTGAAAATGCCTTTTTATTATCTACAATTAATTTACATGATCAGTTTCCTTGTTTCTCTCCTGTAACGAAAATTCTTACAAATCACTGTACCATGCAGTGCTCAGGTAAAAATAATTAATAATGGTGTTTTATGTGTGAAATTTGTGAGGAATCATATTCTCACCTTTGTTTTAGTGTTGATACTATGTGTTTTAACTGACTATGCTTAGATTATATACGATAATAACGAAATAATGGCAAAAATATGGCAGGGTGTCCATTATACGCACAGGGTCCATTATACGTATACATTCCCTATTTCTTGAATGCAGTCGAGCGATTATATGAATAAGTGAATTAATGTTGTAATGGCTTGGAAGACCCCTTTACCAGACCCAAATACAGAACTAGGAAGGCTGTTAGTTGCTGGCAGAGATGATTTGACTCGATCGATTATTTCAAGCACTTCAAGTACTTAAACCGAATTTTTGATAACCTTCAAATTTCTGGAATAACACCCCCTCGGGCCAAGTTCCAGGATCCATTTTAAGCACTCGGCTACAACGATGGATAAACATCAAAACGTAAAAAGAAACCCATGACAAAGTGCTGATGACGGGTTTTTTCGGGATCAGGATACCACAACAAGATCACAATCTAAACATAAACTGAAGTTTTACCATAGCAGTTTTGGTTGCGACATACGATCGAACTCTTGACTGATAAAATCAACATTGCTAGACAACTTATTCAAAACGACATCCCTGGAGATGCTGAGACATTTAAGATAAGTTGTTTTAAGTAAGTTTTCGAGATTTCTGTTCCTCATTCTTAAAAATATTTACTGGAACGACATCATCAAATGGTTACTATGACTTTGAATGGTCTTCTGTTGTTGTTTTTTAGGTTTATTGTGGTGAAATTAATAGACAGCTGGAGAATAATGAACATTGGGATTAATAACTAATTAACTACACATGTGGTAACAATTAAATCTCAACCAGCAGTAATGAACATATTACCTACCAATGGAAGGAAACTTAAGTGAACCTCCCTGTACGAGTACATTCACGTGTAATGGATTATTCCGTAAATAATCTTGCGAAGACGTCATAACATCCGAAGACAAACAAATTCTCATTAAGCGTCGCCTGGACATCTACGTGCCGCTTTGCATTCTATTGCTGATGCTCCTTCCAGTCTCTTAGATCACGTCATGCTTCGGGGTTGAGCAACATCTGGTACCACTCCAGTTGCGCTTCAATTGTTTATTTGAAATTCATACATTTCATGGTAAACAATAATAACAATTAGATTTATTTGCACATACGCATCGAACAACGCCTACGCAGCCGGCCGCCGAGTCTCCCGTGAATGGTTATGGTGGTGGTACATCAGCAGAGCATAATAGCCCAAAAACTCCAACACCTGAGGTGAGATAAATTGGTTTCCACATTCTCTCTCTCTCTCTCTCTCTCTCTCTCTCTCTCTCTCTCTCTCTCTCTATCCCCCTCTCGCTGTCTATATCTGTATCTCTGCCTTCCTTCCAAGAAATACACAAACAGAGAGTAAACGTGCATTGCATCTCAATCAACGTTTATTGCGATATACAGTGAGTCGCAGCCGAAATTGTGCATTTATAATAATAGAAGAAATGTTTGAAATGACGTTTTATGGATTTTACGGAAATAATTTGTTGAAATCAATGCGTTATTAAACAATAAAAAAAATATGTTTATTTACTTAAGACAAATTGACAGTTATGACATATTGCAATGTTTACAAAAAAATGATACAAAATGACAAATATGGTAATTTATAGTTGAGCTGAAATAATTGTTGACCAGCAACACATACTTTACATTTGTCACATAAACTTCATAACAACAGAGGGTTTTGTTTATGTGTGAACACATCAGTATTATGTTGAATTTTCCATGATTTTTGCCAATTATTAAGCGTGGATTATTTCCCGTGCAGCATAAAAATAATAGTTTATGCAACAAGTTGCAATAAAACCAAGAAGAATATTTTCCCAGCAAGCGTCGCACAATTACCGGCAATCCTCGATGGATGATACAACATTGTTGACGTTGGGCTACGATTTTGTGTTATATACAATTGTAAAAACTACAATTTAGGATCCAACAAAGAAAAAATCGACCAGTGGCTGTCAAGAAAAGTGGTCATAAAATAAAGCTTTTGACGTTTAAATCTTGCCGGTATCTCTTACCGTTAACGAGTACTTAAAGTTTTTCTTATCAAATTACGTCCATTTTTAAATGTGTGTTTATCAATTTAAAAAACTAATCTACCTCCAGTTTTCAGATATGATAGGATATAACAAAAAACCTTTCTAATGTTGAAGAATTTTTTTGTCTCAACTAGAGTAATTAACATTTGAAAAAGGCCTATTTTGCTTACAAAAACCATAATAACTTTATTAGACATACGATGGAGACAATTTTAGCACACCAAAAGTTGTAACTTCTGTTCCTAGAACCACTGGGAAAACTAACTTTGTCGAAAATTTCGAAATAAAAAAGTTACAGCAAAATAAGTGTTTTTAGGGGCACCCAAGCTAAGTAAGAAAAAATGCTCTAGTGCTTTGCTTAAAATTATTGAACCTAG